>VDFB02352304.1:97030-338268 GCA_007258455.2 Sequoia sempervirens | reverse complement strand
CTATACAAATAAAATAGAAATATATGATTATAAACAAATATAATATAATAGTCATAGTCTGTGCATAAAAAGGTCCAAAATCACATATAAACAAATTCATGCATAATGTCCATAGGTTTTTTAACAATGATTTATATGTTCAAAATACATCACACTGCCAATAGTAAATTATTATTCAAAGTTCAAAATAATCATCATATTGCTCTATATGAGTATAGAGAAATTACTCAAGCATCAAACTTCCAGCCATGCAGATTGCATCACTCTCCTTGTTGAACTAAAAGATTTCAATGAGTGGGCGTATCTGTGAAGAAGTTGCAACCACAGTAGAAATGCTTCATGTAGATGTAGCAGTGATAGTGAGCCTTGAGGTAGTTACAACAACCAGGGTTTCAAAACTCACCAAGTACTTGTGAGTTTATTGGGCAACAGAATAACTCACAATTGGACCCACTTGCTATGCACAAACAAGTCCATGGTGAGTACTTGCCACAAACTTTTTGACACATCCTACATGCTAAAAATCCTACAATAGACTAAAAATCCTGCAACTGGTCTATTTAATTGCACCATTCGCAGCTGCATTTGATCTCTTTGAGCTCACAATTCATGGGATTAAAGAAGGGAAGTTTCTGCAATTTCATTTGAGTGTTGTGTCAAGCAGAGGACTTTGTAAGCATTGTTTGCTGCAGGAGAAACACTCTTGTGAGTGCATGAGTTGCATGGTGTGGCAAGTTTGAAAGACACCGTTATTTTTTGGTGCAATACATTTTGTTTTGATCAATAGTAGCGTGGGTGCTATTGTTGTAGACGGCTTTGAGAGTTTTTGTCTAAAAAAGTGGCATTTGCTGTGATGAGCCCAGCTGGCTCAACTTCAATCTCTGATGCTAAACTGACTGTTTGAGTGTTTTTGCTTGTTTTAATGAGTTTTTAGGCAGTTTTTTGGGAAGTGCGCCAAGCATAAAATGATGATAAAATGGAATTTAAAGCTAAAACTGAGAAACTGCCATTGTAATAAGTCTTAAACAACTGCAACAAAGAGATTACATACAACAAACATACCCGAAAACTTCCAGATTAATTAAATAAGGTAGATCTATACATGCCAGGCAAGAATTGTTGGATTTGATGAAAATCAACGTCCCACCTCTAGAACTGAGTTTCTCCTACGCAGAAACTGCATCCAAAGCCTTGAGAGATCAAGGCGTCCAAAATGGTAACCAATGTAAGCCCAAAAGAAAGGCATTTTAGCCTTTTGGAGAAACACGCCTCCCAAGAGAAGTACAGCCAGCTCAAGGAGAATGTACAGCGAGCAAGGAGGAGAGTACAGCTGGAGATCTTTGTTGCCTATAGCTACTGAATGAAGGAAATTCAACCAATCTGCCCTTCCTTATTGCAATTTGTAAATAACTGAAAAAGAACATCTCTGATGAAGCTCAAATTGACTTCTGAATTGAAGCCATCCCTACAGCAAAGATTTAGCTGGTCTTTCACAGCCTCAAGTCTGCAAAACACTGAAGATCTCTCGTTTCTCCAATGGAAGAAATTCACTGTAACCCTTGTCTCAGACAAATGCACAGAGAAGATAAAATAGAAGCAATTTCAAATGATCATGAATGAATGAAGTTGAATTGCCCCTTTTGCCTTATATCCCTAAAAAGGCACGATTTTCTAAAAGTGACAACTTGGGCATTTTAAATATATTTAAAATGTATAAAGTCACTTTAGAAGTTTAATATTTCATTTAACCAAGTGGCGTACCTGTTTTGATGACTTAAGTGATTTTAATTTCACTTTATAACCTTAAGTCATCACTTAAATATATTTAAGTGGCTTTTTACCTTTATAAAGTCAATTTGACTTTATAATAAACCAATTAACTTAACCACAAAAATATTCATAACTCTCTCCAAACTTAGTATTTTTCCTTGTCGTCAGAAGCTAGCGAACACTGAACAACAAACGCCTGTACTGAATCGAATACTAAAGTGAAGGACTAGGAATGACAATACCCACCAAAAACGGCCACTGACCCCCTAACCAGATCCTGTCAGCCTACGAGCGTCCAAGAAATAGACTAACCATCAAAAAACAAGATCACACTAAAAAAGGGGACATTACATTTGCAAGGAGCAAATCAAGTATAGCAGTGTTTGATGCTGCAGTTTTTTTCTGCACAGTAGCGTGACTAGAAAATTTCTGCAAATTTTGAAGTTTCAGCCTTTAGGTTTATTTTTTACTATATTACTGGTTACAACAAGTTTCCAAGATGAGGCCGACAGGAGAGGCCACTTTTTAGGGGACAGCGGGGGACTGCTATTAAAAAATTGGGAAATTTTAAATATATAAGAAATTTCAAATAGTCATATGATAACATTGATAAGGCATTCATCATATACATTATACAACCTTATTACATAACATTTCAGCTGAATTGAGAGTTCACATGAGATTGGACACACAAATTAACAAATGTCAAAATTGCATTGCTTTCATTGTCAATATACATATATATTATATAAAAAAATTACAACAAAATACCCAAAGGATGTGGTCATCTATGTATGCGTAAAAAAATGTTGCTTTTCCATCCAAAATGGTCCAAAATGATGTTTTTTTTTTTACTTTTTTTAAAAACTAGAGCGAGGGTCTAGGGATGGCAATCACTAGCAGGATTGGGGAGCAATCCCTTGCAATGTCCAAGTGTAGCACCTCCAATGCGCTCTTTTTCGCGATACAAGGCAACATTGAGGGGCAAAGTCCCCACTACTAAGCCCAAATTAAAGCCTTTGAGAGCACACAAACCTTTAAAGCACATGTCCTTTTTCATTATTGTATTGCTTTTAACCAAGCTCCAAGAGTCCACCAAACCCTTTAATTTTATGAATGAAAAGCATTGGACTCTTAATAAGGGCTTCACAATTAATTGCAACTTGCCAAATGTCACAATAAACTACCTCCTATGAGTCAATGGCATATATTCATGACAAGGATACAGCTGATAGCATTTGAAGTTGGGGGAAACCTTTAAATAGGCTTAGACAATACAATTTTGGAATTTTAACTTCCTCTCTTTGTCAATTAGGGAATGCTTGCTCCCTCATAGCATCATTCACCTAATAGTTAGAAATTCTGATGGAAGCAACAATATAGGTGTATAAGAGTGGTATAATCTTTCCATGGCTCTTGCCATGCTTTTGAAATGCAATAAATCAATTTTTCTTCAGAAATAGAGCATGTTATGCTTACTAAACTTAGAATTAATCTTGGGAAGCCCTTATTGAGAGTCTAATGCTTTTATTTTTTACTTTTATCCATTAATTTAAGTGGGGAAGGGGAGTCGTCCAAGGGATAGCAAGCCAATTCAAATTCCTTCTTTGAATGCATCACATTCAACTATGGAAAAATGTGAGAAATCTAGTATTGCAAGTACAAGGCAAGTACTCATCACTTCCTTGAGCTGCTCAAATACCCTTTGTGCTTTATTGTTCCAAGAGAATGCTCCCTTTTTGGTTAGATCAGCCAATAGGATAGCCAACTGAGAAAATCCACAAACAAATCTTCTATAGTCACTACAAAGACCCAGAAATCCCCTTAACTATGTTAATGTGTTACGAATCGGCCAACTAATGATAACTTGAATCTTTTGCTAGTCCACCTTAAGCCCTTGAGCACTAATAACATGTCCCAAGTACAATATTTCAATCAATCCATACTCACATTTGAATTCTTTAGCATACAAGGATTGCTGCTCCAAAATCCCAAGTACCTCATCCAAGTGTCTCAAATGTTCCTCCCAGTATTTGCTATATATCAATATATCATCAAGAAATATTCTGACAAATTTTTGGAGCTGCTTATTAAATGTGATTCATGCATGACTAAAAGGTGGCGGGAGCATTAGTGAGGCAAAATGGCATGACCAAGAATGCGAAGCGTCTGTAGAGGCAAAGAAAAGCTATTTTTGCTACGTCTTCACGAACTTGAATTTCAGGATAACTGATCTCAAGTCAATTTTAGAAAAATATACAAATCCATGGAGTTCATCGATAATTTCATCAATTTGAGGAATCGGATACTTGTTGTTGATAGTTCTTTTGTTCAGTGCTCTATAATCAATGCATGTCCTCATAGTGCCATCTTTTTTCTTCACCAAGACTACTAAAGAAGTGAATGGACTAGAGCTCAATCTAATGTACCCTATTGCTAGCAATTCTTCGATTGCCCTTTCTATTACCTCTTTTCACACTCAAGGATGTCTATAAGGAGTGGTAATGACAAGCTTAGCCCCTATCTCCAATTCTATAATGTGTTGAAAACCCTCGGTTTAGTGGAAGCGAACACCTCACTATGCTGCCCCAAAATTGTTTGAATGTCTATTGGGTATGAGTCTCTTTTAAGAGCTCATTCTAATGAGTTGATGAGGCAATTGAAAACCCATGAGATTTGGTCATTACAAAAGGATCTCTCCATGCTCTTTGCAACGACAATCCTAGATATCCTATCAAAAATTCCTCTAAGAACTACCTTCTTGTCTAATTTAAACTGGGGATCCAGCAACTGGTCGTTTTGAGTAAATTCCAGAAGGGAGTGTAACCATTGCACACCTAAAACCATATATGTTTCATCCAGGTTAACATATAGAATTCCTTATGCATCTTTTTCTCCCCTAATGTAATACCAAGTTGTATCACTCTTTGCGTGCAAGGAATGGTATATCCATCTGCAACAATGACATTAAAGTCACTACACTCCTTTGTCACAAGGCCCCTCTTGCTCACCAATCCTTTGTCAATAAAACAATGTGTAGTGCTACTATTTATAAGAATGGTGTTGTGCTATCCCAATGAAATATACCGAGCCAAATTTTTTCGCTTTTTCAAATAACAGATTACAACATTCAAGCAAGTGCACCCGTTAAGGTTAGATGGATAAACCGAAACGTGCAAGAAAGTAAACTCAAGATACAGAAGGGAACTCAACGTCAAGTATGTGCTACCCAATCCAAGGCGGAGTGAGGGGCGACCATATGACGGAGTGATTACAGAAAGCAAAGCTTGAAATGAAATGCTGAATAATGAAACTACTCAACACCCAGAATGTGCTTGCTCACCCAGAATGGGAAGTAGCTACCATAGGGCGGAGTTATACTATTTCAAACTAATACTAAAAGCAAACTTGAAGGAAATGCTGAATACTGAAACTACTCAACACCCAGAATGTGCTTGCTGACCCAAGACGGGAAAGTAGCTACCATAGGGCGGAGCTATAACTATTACAACTAATGCTGATAGTAAGAATGAGTTTACAATTCATGACAAAGCAATATTAATGAATACTGGTCAGTACTACTGCCAGTTTACAAACTTAAACGAAATCTTGCTTACAGTGCCAATCAGCATAAAGAAGGAATTGTACAATATTCGTGAATTGAGATGCTCAATGTAAAGATAAACTTAAAATGACAATGTATAGATCCAACCTCGTTCGCCAGACTTAGGAAATCTTCACTGAAGTCTCTCAATGCTCTTTAAGGACTTATTATCACCGGTCAATAGAGGAGTTGCAGATTTTTCCAAACTGCTGTTTCAAACCTGCACTTTCAAAATATAACCAGCATCATAGGGTCCAATAAAATGCTCGGAACTCTCTCGATTCTCATTCAAACAGCTTGATGTCAATTGCAAATGGCTAATAGGAGGGAGGCGCTCAATTCAAAACCTCAAAACATACTTAAATTGCAACTGATTTTTAATGCACAAATCCCAAGGTAATGAAAAGTACGGCCACAGCTGAGAAAGGCGATTTGCTTTATAAAATCAGATTCTTCAAAGAAAAATCTACAAATTGACACATGAGGGCACCTAGCCTAAAAGAATGGAAATAACCAATACCCACAATGAAATGTTTTGTCTTTTTTGATTTATAAATGAACACACAAATCTGCTAAAGCAAAATACAGAAAACAGAAATCTCTAACATGCCAAATCTGATCCTAAACAAATGAATGCTGATTACAATGCACGAACTCCAAAGTACTCACAACTAGACTAACAATCATCACTAGTCGTTGTCTTACAAACGAGAAGAGATGCCCAATGCTAGGAGGTCTTCATTCCTCGAAGTGATCCAGAGTCAATCCGGCAGCATAACGGTGTATTTTTCCAAGATGAAGAAATGATGCACCAAGACTCCCTTTTATAATTCTTCCGTTGACTTCACCAAACCCTAAAATGAGCTTTTAGGTCAAAACCCAATCCCTTCAAGGATGGGCGTACTTTTCCTTCAAGGCTTTAGTTTGACATTTTAATTAAATATCATTCTTGAAATATGCGCCCCTCATACCCTTACTTTGACTTAGGGAATAATCAATTCATCTCTTGATGATGGCGCCACCCTCAAGGGCCCACTTTTAAACACAACATTAAGTCATTAATTCTAAGCCAAGGGTCAACGTTAAATTATAATAATTAAAACGTGACTTTTTAATTTAAATGACTTAACTTATTTCTCCGACAGTGCCCTGAAGCCAATACTGAAGAAGTCAACTGATCATTCTGAAGCCGGAAGTCAACCAACCTGAGCTCATCTGGAAAGCTGCCAAAAATAGAATTTACTAAAAATAGTAAATTCCAAAAAGTGCTCTGAATGCCGAGATGAATATACCACTGCGAAGCCCTCTGAAAACCCAGAAGGAATCCGCCATTTAATCCACCATCTCTGAACAATGACCTCCTCAAAATTAGGAAACCCTAATTTTAACTTCCGACTAGCCTTCGGGTTCCCAAGGAAAGGCTAACGGTCCTGGGAAATGTCAGGCTTGGAAAGGAGACATTACAATAACAAGACTCCATGAACTCTAAAGTGTGGAACTTAGGAGCTCTTGAGAGTACAGCCAAAGTGTTGTTTGTTTCTCCTATCATTTTAAGGTCAAGTTCTTCTACCATAGTTACTAGTTCAAGATCTTTTGATTTAGGCTCATCATCAAACACAACCTTGATATAATGGATGTGTCCCTTTCCCAAACAACAATGGCCAGGTGCCCATGGCTCTCATGTAATGTCCCCTTTTTGGGATATACCTAATTTTGCCCAAAAATAACAATTCCAACAAATGCAATTCATTTACCAATAGAATTCTATAAAATTACATTATTGCAAAAAAGCCTTAATTAATTAATATCAAACAATTGATATCAAGATCTATGATCATATACAAATAATCTCTATTGAAATCAAAATATCCTAAATTCATTTGTATCTATTTCATAGCTTATTTCCAATAGCCAACCACATTAGGAATCCAATGGAAAAGCTTGATAGAGCACTGGGAAACTGTCCTCCTCAACCAAGCACAAGGGCATGGAATGAGCCTCCAAGTAATTCGGCCCCCTGGCCCACAAGTATGGCAAGACCTCCAGTCCATCCATCTTGGGGTTGGCGTACTTGATGAGGGTACCGGTACTGCTGCATCTTCCTACCAAACATTTCACATTGTTTCCAAATATGATTGCTAAAGGAATCGTATTCTATTAATTGTTAATCATATATCATTTCATTATTCAATTGTAATGAATATATATATATATATATATATATATATATATATATATATATATATTTCTTGATTATATTTTTAAAACTTAGTTCCCAATGATATTCTTGCTAAAATAATATTTATTCCAATAGATCCCTTATAATTTCATATTCTTATTTCTCTTTTATCCAATCTGCTTGATTGATTTGATGTCCTCCTCCAATAAAATGTCCTCCCTTTAATATCTTCCCCTTGAGGGGGACTGCCAAGAGTCATGTCTTCCCTCAAAGAAGTGCTACCTTTATGTTTTAATTAATTATTAATTAATGTTGTTTTTTCCCTTGCTGCAATTTATTCTCTTTTTAAACTTGATCGCTGCCTTTTATATTTCCTTGGTCGTCACTTTCCTATTTCTTTTGCCAGCAATTACCTTCAATCCAAAACAGGTTGTGATTGTGGTTTATGATATATGGTGGTGAGGGATGACAGTCCGCCCTTCCTAACATTGCTTGTCCACAAGCAATTTCAATCTAGGATGCTCCTAAACTTACCAAGATCCCAATTCAACCTTGTAGATTTGTAATTTTTAGATATTGTTCCTTCTTGTGATGTATTTAGCTTTAGTTGTGATACTTTAATATAATTAGAAATTGAAAACTCTACAGCTAGTGACAATTGTCTTGGCTATATCCGACTCTATAGTACAATGATGTCCCTAGAGAGTAGTTGTTAGTATACTTGCCTCAACTTGACTACCAATAAGGTTAATACCATCCTCTAAAGTATGAGGACAATTTATTGTCCAATATTCTTCTAACTCATGCACTACTATTTCCCAATAACTCTCAACAACAAAACCAAGAGTTGGAAATTGGCAAGACCTGTTATTTAAGACAAGTTTTCTCTCATTTCATTATCACAAATATCCTAGGCAATGAATACAAATTCTTCATTACCCTTGTTGAAATCCAGAATGATAGAAAAATGTTGCATCCTTCATCATGACAAATTATGGGAGTGTTGTGAATATCAAGATCCCACTCCTTTAAGCAAAGCCAAGTTTACATTTGAATAAAAGGATCTAGGTGTACTTTACAACAAGTTGTACCCTCTTTTCCTCCACAATCAAATGGGAACAAAGTATACAATTTCCCTTAAGTAAAGTATATTTCATTTCACATAATCATTCAAACAAAGTTTGAGGCAAGTTTGATTCTAATGAGGATGTAATATAAAATAGCTTATAGGGTGTTTGTAACACTTAACCTAGTCAAAACATCTTTCAACATATATCACCTTGTCATAGACTCATAGGTAATTAATGACATGTTATAACCTTCTATGTATATATTTCCTAGATAGTACAAAATTATTGGATTGATCAAGTCCAATAAAATGAAAGATGTACAAAAGTCTTAGAATTCATAGCAAACAATTATCACCCACAAACACTTCATAGAGGGACTTAAATTTATAATTTTACACTAATATCCAATTCTTGTCCAACTTCCAAATCAATTGGCAATTGTCACTCCTCTTGTAAAATTTGACATATCCCCATATTTGAAACTAAGATTATTTTCATATCTTAGGAAAGCACTGTTTTATTTCACCTGATTCATTTAAACAATATCAATTTTTTCCCAAAGTTTGAGAGGTGAAAAAAAACCTAGGATTTGTGGGTTATGGGCCCACAATGTATCTTGAAATAGACTTACGTAACAAATTTGGGTGTAACTTGATTTGTATCAAATTTATCTAAGGTACATGTATGCCTAATATTGATGTCCTTGATTTTAATCATAAATGTAGAGCTACTCTAATCAAGAAGAACCACTGAGGAGGAGAAGACCCTTGGATGAAATGATCTACTCTAGATATGAAATATATAAGTGAATTTGGTCCACAAGACAAAGTTCACTAGATCAATTTTGTAGGTTACAAGGTAGATCCATGCATCATCGTTGTTTCAATGAGTGTGGGATAGATCATATGTGGTATGGACTTGATTGTACATTGTGATCTTGTTCAAAATGAACAAATTACTCTTCATTAGAACAATTGTGTAATGGCTAACCCCGTTCTGAGTTTTGACTTAAGAACAAAGATTATTTGCTCAATGTTTTTAGTCTGATCAATGATCTGTTTTTTCGAACTTGTCTCACAACATTGCATGATATATGAAAGTGTTTGAAAAGAACACTAATATAGATTTTGCAAACTCTTCTGAGCTTCATTCCCTCATTAATGCATAACATTGCTTATTTAAAGATAACAATCAAAATGTAATGAGCATACTTTTCTGATAATCAACCTTTACACTTCATCCCACTTAGCTGAGCATGATAATAAATGTACAGAGACAAACTTTTGACATGCACAGGTTCAAACTGAGTAAGACTAAAGAGCAGATATAAGAGTGTTTGACTCAGAAAAGTGCACAGCTATTTGAGTTTACAATATATATATTTCTGATTGTCTGATAACAGTAATTTCAGGGGTAACTAAGACAAATCCCAGACCTAAGTAAATCACACCCTTGCTGGAAAGGAAAAGCAGCAACTTACAGATGATAACTCCTCTCAGAAATAACATGAACGTCCAGCATCCTAGCCCTTATGTGTCCTCCTTGTGAGCAGCAAACACTTTCAGTCTCATGTGGGCACTTTAAATGACTATTTAAGATGGAACATAACTGCGCCTAGGATTAGAACCTCACGCCATGCTCCAACAGGTCTCACATCCCCTGTAGAAGGAACCCAAAGATTGCAAACCCCTTGCTGTTACACCTGGAACTCACGTGCCTCCTGTTGTAGTTAACACAATCCTCAAGAGTCTCACGCACCCTTGAGTCACTCAGCATATGTAAACCAGCAGCTGCAACCTCTCCATGTACAGGACTGAGTCTATACCTTTTCCCACACCTAGGGTATTTGGATCACCACAACCTTCTGTAGGAAACCAACGGCTAAGCTCAGGTGCCTCACACCAATATCTGAAACCCACAAGTTACTTGCTACAGACATATATTCAATACCAGTGATCTCAATATAGAGGATACATTCTTTCAAAACCCACGACCCTAAGTTGCCGAATCAGGTACGGGTACATGGATACGGTATGCAGGTACGTCAATTTTTAAGAAAGGGGCTGGGTACGGGTACATTTGTGTATATATATATATAAAGTATCATTATTTATTTAATAGAATAACAATATATTTAATATTATTATACTAATAATAAATATTATATATAGATTATATATAATTATATTTAATAATATAATATTTTATATTTAGTTTTACTATTTTAATTTAATCATATAAATAAAATGTTAATATTTTAAAATTATATTAATATATAAATAATATTAAAATATTATATATAGATTATATATAATTATATTTAATAATATAACATATTATATTTAGTTTTACTATTTTATTCAATCATATAAATAAAATATTATATTTTTTAAATTATATCAAATTTAAATATAATATATAATAAAATTATAATTATATATATTATTGTATTTTGATTTAATAATATATATTTATAATTTCATGCATATAATTTTATTTATATTAAATATATTATATTATGTAAATCTGTATTTATTAATATATATGGATATTCTTTACTTATTTGTACTATCACGACATTAGAATGAAGACGAGTTCACAGCAGAAGAAAATGAAGGCTTGTGATTCGCAACAAAAATATGTTTTAAGAAAATGAAGGTTTGTGATTCACAGCAGAAATATAAATCTTCAAGGTTTGTGACTTTGTTTGAAGGAAAATTAAAAAAGCACTCGCGTGCATCCCTGCTTACGTCCCTCCCTGTTCACATGCATCCCAGTTCGGTGTAGTCGTGGGAAAATCGTCGAATGCTAGGGTTTTTTATTTTCAAAAAGATAACCAATGCTCGGCATCGCCCAATATAGGGTTTTCAGCCCTTATTTTCATGTTTTTAGAGAGAAAAAAAGTCAAAAGACATCTGCAAATGATCCAGAAATGCCCAAGAATTGCTACGTCAGCTTCCCAATTGCCCTGAATCACCCAAATACGTTATGCCAAATTTGGAAACGATTCCACAGGGCAAAAACTAATTCCTGGGCGATTCCACGGGGTTTCGTACCCGAATCAATACCAGAAACGTTTCGTCTCCGGAAACGCCCTAGAAAGTTGGACGATTCGGTAACATAGCCACGACCTGGAGAAACAATATCTTTCAACAACACACTTCAGAGTATGCAGTAATAAAATGAATGGTTTTCTCTATAAACCCCTTCAACTGAATACCAAACTCAAATGCAATTAATGCCCAAGTAGAATACCTGTATGATCTTCTCCACCAACCAACTAGGGTGGGTCTCTCACCACCAAAACCAATGCTAAAGATGAGGGTTTCCGTCCTCAACCAGTTGCAGACGATAAACTGGAAGCAATCCAGCAGAGTCTCCTTAAGTTGTCAAATCCATCATAACCAAATGAGAGCCAAAAAGTAGATTAAATAAAAGTGGAGAGACAAATTAGGGCAACCTCCAATTTGAATCCTTTTCCCTATTTGATTTATACTTTAGAACATAATCAAATATTCCTCAAAGGGGCGTCCTGCTCAAAAGGAAACTATTTTACCTTATTCAACCTTCTAAAACAACGTTAAGTTATCTCATTAGGCACCAAGGTACTTTTCGATGACCACCTACCCCCTCACTTAAATTATAAAGTTATTTTATTAAAATAACTTAAGTGACTTATAAAAAGTGAATATTAAATAATTCAACCTTAGGCTGTCCAACACCACCATAGAAATAACACTGCTAAGGGCACTAAGAGTCTAAGACCAATTTCCCGAAATAGACTTACTATAAATAGCAACTACTAAAAATAGTAAGTGCTCACCAAATAACAAAATGGCCAAAACATTAAAGCTCGTCGGACAACTCCTACATACTGCCCAAACAGGAAACCCTACACTACACTGCCACCCAAACCAATTACTAAATATAGTACATACTAAAAATAGTGAGTCAGAACCAAACTAGCCCAAAGGACGTCGAAAATGGGGACATTACAAATTGTGTTCCCCTCAATGAAGCTTGATGAATATATCCTACGATTAATCTCAAAACATAAACCTCAAATTATGGTACCAAT
This sequence comes from Sequoia sempervirens, assembly GCA_007258455.2. NCBI lineage: Eukaryota > Viridiplantae > Streptophyta > Pinopsida > Cupressales > Cupressaceae > Sequoia > Sequoia sempervirens. The sequence goes on along the minus strand of VDFB02352304.1, from coordinate 325,567 downwards.
GGTTCTTTCCAAAATTTCTCTTAAGATCTCTCTAAGAATCAAAATCTGTTATTTGATTTACAACAAAAATTTGTATGTTCCTAAAGAATTGAGTTGTCTTCATTACATTCTCTCAAAAATATTGTTTTGGCATATCAAAATTTGATTGAATTTAAACTAAGATTTCTATTATTATTTCTAATTCCAACTCAGCATGCTAATAATAATTCACTCTATGATGTTTCAAATTGGGTGTTATGGGTAAGACCAATATTCTAGATAAATCATTGTAGATTGTTTTGGAATATTCATGTGGACTTTAATGTTATTGGTTGGCTTTTAAGAGACTAATAATCCTAGGTCAAGGTGATATCTCTGTGCACTTATACCTTGAAGTTAGGAAGTAAGATAATCTAAATCCATCTTTGTATCCTAGTTATGCCTAAGTTTTCATGATGACTAGTGATGGCAACATGTGGATTTCTATTGGAGAAATGAAAGTCAAGTTATATCGTTAGATTTTCATTAACTATGTTGAGTTGTTATGATTGATTGTTCCTTCATTGGGAATCTTACGAGTTAATAACTTGTAACCGGAAGATCATGTAGGTCTCATAACCATGGTCTGAAATTCCAAGGCATATACTTATTATTATTTTTTATCCTCGCACTGGCAGGATCAAAGCTCTAATACCAATTGTAATGTCCTCTGAAGTGTCCCTCACCAATTTGAATGGAAATTTTCAATTTGTGTTGTTTGGCATTTTGTCAAACACTTTGCATGCTATAATGTTTCTTTTGCGAGAGGAGTAGAAATTTTCTGATTGATGGACCCAATTGAGAGATATGGTATTTATTAAACTTTCATAGGAAATGACTTATAAATGATTATATTCAAGTACATGAAAGCATGACATTGATAAGCAAATTCTATGATAATTCTGGACATAAATATACCTATTAGGTTGGCACACCAATGTTCAGAAATATATATCAGAATGTTGCAAGTTCAAAAAATGTATCAGAAAGCAAGAACATGAACCCAGCTAGCAATGATTGAACAGCAGACCATCTTAAGAACATTCTGGGTGTCTCGATGCTCATATACAAAACTGTCATGAACTCTCCAAACAGTAAATAACTTCAAGACTTATTTCAGACTTTTACATTTACTTCTGAGATGATATTACAGAACTATCTTTCAACATGCACACTCAATAAATTAACAACAATCCCTTACAAAAATTATGAGCATGTATAACAGCTAGTGATACAAGTCTGAGCACTCAGAAATATAATAACATGAAGTTTCAGACTTAATACAATGCTTTATGAGTTGTTCATGCATTTATACAATCAAATTTCCACTTACAAATGACTCATAAATGCACAGAAATACATGGACTGATAGTCAACATAGGATTAAGAGATAGAATGATATCTTTCAAACTTGAAATAGCTTGCCAAGACTGGGAATTGCTGGTCATGACACTATTCACATCACTATTTCAGTACTGTGGCGTCACTGTAGCAGCAAGTTAAATTTCAATTTCAAACCCTCTTCCTAAATTTGAACAATGATCTCAAATTCATCCTTTAGAAGCCCTCGCAATAAAATGCAGTAATAAATCAGCTATTGCATTATTCAGAAACCCTTATTGCAATATTAAATCAGCTACTGCAATAATTCAGAAACCCTTATCTAGAATTGCACTAATACATCAGCTATTGCAATTATTCAAACCCTTGCAATAATCAACCAGTTATTGCAATAATTCAGAAACATGCAATAATACATCAGCTATTGCATAAATTATTTAGCTTCTCAAACAAGCAGATTTGCAACTCCAACCTTCAGAATTATCTTCGTGAAGCACCAATGTGTTTCTTGGCTGAAAACACCATTAAATCTCCTAACTGTATATTGCAACAACGAAAAGATTGTAAGCCAAGAGGGATTTCATCCTCAAAGCCCCTTGAAAAGCCAATCTCTCAATGAGACTGAAATTCACTAACAATTTTCTCTCAACCAAGCCTCCCCTCAAATGACCTCTCAACTCCCCTTTATATAGAACTCCTTGATCTTCTAGAAAGACCCAAGAAGAGTGTTCAACAAGCTTTTAGAAGAATATTTTAATATTCCTTGGTGTGACTCCTTGATGTGATCTCTTGACGTGACCCCTTGATGTGACTCCTAATACTTAAGACAATTTTTGAAGATATATTAATAAAGTGACTTTATTAATTTATCATTAAAGTATGTCACTTTTTAACCTTTTAATATAATTATTTAATATCACCCTTTTCACTTTCCACTTTTTGCCTAGTAACATTAAATAATTAAAATAATGATTATTCCTTAAGAGGGCCAAAAAATGGGGACATTACATCCTCTTTTGAGGGATATACCTGATTTTTCCCAAAAATAACAATTCCAACAAATGCAATTCATTTACCAATAGAATTCTATAAAATTACATAATTGCAATAAAACCTCAATTACTTAATATCAAAGCATTAATATCAAGGATCTATGATCATATACAAATAATCTCTATTGAAATCAAAATATCCTAAATTCATTTGTATCTATTTCATAGCTTATTTCCAATAACCAACCACATTAGGAATCCGATGGAAAAGCTTGATAGGATGCCAAGAGACTATCCTCCTCAACCAAGCCCAAGCGCACAAAATGAGCCTCTAAGTCATTTGTCCCCTAGGACCACAAGTATGGCAAGACCTCCAGTCCATCCATCTTGGGGTTGGCATACTTGATGAGGGAACCGGTACTGCTGCATCTTCCTATCAAACATTTCACATTGATTCCAAATATGATTGCTAAAGGAATCTTATTCTATTAATTGTTAATCATATATCATTTCATTATGCAAATATATTAATTGTTAGTTATATACCATTTCATTATGCAAATTGTTGGCATAACAATTAGCGCCTCTGGAGTGCGGGTTGGTACAGACAGCTATGCACAGTGCGTAATGACTGCTCTTCAAATTTGGAGGGGAAGCTCCCTCATATGTGATTTGCGTGAAAAAAAGTAAAGTAATCTAACTCCTATCTTTTTTGTCTCAGCTGGAAGAGGCACAAGGTTAAGAAAACCAAGAACGTTGTAGCTAAGGATTTTCTGGTTTCGCAGATCTCTAACTACAACTAAACTAAAAGCTTTAATCTATCCAATTCTCCTCAAGAAAACAGAGCATGAGGAAAAAGGAGCAAGAATGATTTTACGATAACCTTTAAGTCAGGATTTCCAAGGAGATGACACCTATCCGAGGCGTAGGCTAAAAGAAAGATTATTAGCACAACATTAAACGACAATCTTCACTTCTAAATTCCCAAGGAGGTGACAACACCTATCCGAGGTGTCGATATGAAACAAAGATTGTTAAACATAACATAAGAAAGCCAACTAGGACAGCAAATTGCATTGGCAAGACACGCACACAATAAACGATCAAACTAGCCACTCCATTTAACTAAGATGAACAAGTACCATAATAATAGCATTCAAGTAAAGTTGCACAGCTATTTATTATCATAATAAAAGTTTGTTGAACAGATACAGAATAGCAATACTACAGGTAAGGTTGCTCAGCATGTATGCTATCACGTGAAAAAGTTAATTACAAATGAGTAAAGAGCTCTTATTTATAGACATCAAAGGTGTAGGGAACCCTAAAATCACCTTGAGTCAACTACAGTCTTGCGAGCATGCAAGATTTTATTGCTAAACCCTAAATAAAGGAAACTATACAGTTAACTTGAAAACTACCATCAGTTAACCGAAACAAAACTAATCTAAATGGACATGTGCAAGCATGCACGTCCTTGTTGAAATGAAAACTAAGTGAAAACTTCAACTGTACATTGATGATTCCAAAATAGACATAGCATGAAAGATGGAACAAGAATTTAACTCAGAAAGAAGCACCGAGTTAACCGCTGTGTCTGATGTCTATCCTGAAAAGGTGGGACGTCCATGATTTGGAGTTCACTGGCCGTGATCTCAGGCAAGTAACCCCTCCACAAGGTTATTGACTGCATCACCATTTGTATCACTGATACTCTGTCGTAGCACACTATGTCTTCGCAGCATCTCCTCACCGCCTGTGATCTGGCTCTGAAGTTCTCCTCTAATCTTAACTGCCTCATCAAATAACGCTAACATGACTGCAAGTTGATCTAACTTCCAGCCAACGGAATCCCCACTGAAAATACCATGAATGAGCACCTGCAACTCTGACTGAACATCAATAAGCTCGACGTACTCACCACCCTCACGTTGATACTGGCAATTTACTCGAGACACAAAAGTTCTCACATACCGAAGTGCACTAGTCACGTGCTATCTACTCTCAGCCAACTCTGAAGCCATTGTATCCTGTATTTTTGCCTTGAAGATCAACTGTGCTCTCCAAGTAAAAAATAGCTTCTTTATCTTCTTCGTCAGTGACTGAGTCGTATGCCGTCCTTAGATGATAGATCATGATTTCATCTCTGGGTCTGTCAATCGCCAAGTCTCGCTCCTCATCCTGGATGCATAGACAGAGTTCATAGCATTGTACCTCAATTGATATGACTCTATGAGTACAAAGTGGCCCCTTGTGACGAACTCTTCCTCCCAATCTATCAGGCGCTTCCCGTATACAACCAGCTGATTAAGCTGATTTTGCTCTGCTGGTAACTCTAGCGTCAGTGGGAGTGAAGCGGTGACATTCTCCGTTCTATGCACGAGGTTAGAGATATACTAACGAAGTTGTTGGATTTTAGCCTAGCAGGCTGCCTTGTCTTCTCCGTCTTTTATCACCCTATCCTTTATGCTATCCGTTGCAACCTGAAGGAAATCAACCTCTGTCTAGCATGTGCTTCTACCAAGGTTGACCTTTATCACATCGAAGTCTTCAACTTCTACCTTGTTCAAGCTCTTACCCTCTGGAGGTGCAGCGGTCTCTATTATGATCTCCTTGTCAGCATTCCTCTCTATTATGAACTTGCTTCTTGATTCTCTTATCTGGCGCATCTTAGTAGACATGATCAAAATTTGAGTGACCAAGTATGTAAGATGGCTGCCTCCTCTTCCTTCCCAGCTAATTCTCAAGCCAAGATGAGTCTCGACTAATCTCACCGGAAGGGCCGATGCTAGTCATAGGAAGTTCTAATGAGCGGGAATGTGTAGAGGTATTACTACGTGGTGGCAAGTCTAGGTCCAAATCAATGTGAACTGGAATTGGAGATTGTTGTGGTGTAGGTGATGGCATAGGAGGCTGAACCTCTGGCTCTGGCAAGCTCTGAACTGTATTCGCAGCTTGCTCCACATGTGTTTCTGTAACAAGTGCCTTTCCTTTTGAATTGTTAGGCGCTTTATTTCTTTTAGGAGGATTGCTCCTTTTCTTTTGTTTTGGTCTTGACGAGGATAGCAGTGAAACATCCACTGGTGGCGGCTCTGTACTTGGCATGACTACCCTCCTTGTCCTCTTGCTATCCAAGTAGAGTGTGTTGTTCTGAATGACTCTACTTGATCTCTCTTTGACAAATGAGTATTCCTTGGCAAACCAATCGACAACTGGAAGTGGCTGCGTATCAACCTGCTCTCTGAAGAACTGAGGAAGTACATCCCCATCATCATCTGACAATCCTCCCACATCCTCTAACATGAAGACAGAAATCTGCGAGAGAGTGAACTTTTTATAGCTACGTCAGCGCACCTCAAAATCATCCTCGCAGTTAACCCAGTAATCCTCCATTGTAGGCTTGTGATAAGGGCGACCACCAAGGCATGTTGAATAACAACTCCAAGGGTCATATGTGCGTGCATCAACAAGGTACTTGAGATTAAACTTCTCGAACTCATGTCCTACAACCTTGGCGTCAACTGCTAACTTGCACCAATAGATTCCCATTTGCAATGGAAAGTTGGCAGTTGGCTTACACTTGTGGCGCAAACATGAATGAACATCATACAATTGCCTCAGGAACTCCATGAAAGCCGTTCTATCTGAAGGATAGAAAGGTAGCATGGCTAGATTTCCTGAATATTCGTAGACGCGGATGTCGGTGTAGGTAGGGAACTGAATGAACCAGTCTGCCCATTCTACCATCATTGCTCTGGCAACCGCTGAGATATGAACATACAATTCCCGGTCTAGGTTCCTCACTGTGTACATCAAGAATACTTCTTGCACACACTTGAAATGTCGCTCGAACTTTGTGAACTCAAGTTGGTCGTAGTATTGATAAACCTTTAGTACACTGAGAATCCCACTATGTTCAATCCTCTACACTAACCCTGGTAGGCAATCAAGTATACGAGATACGAACATATATGAAATTGGTGGGCAACTAGGAAACCGGTAATCTACTTCTGGAGAACGTCGCTGATCAGAGAGGCATAGTCATAATGCTCTCGCCTAAAAATAATCTGAGCAATGATGTAGTACATCCAAGGCTGGAATTTATTAGCATCTGCATGACCAAAAACACAATTAAGAAGAGTGATCAAAATCGCGTACTCATCTTTGAACTCTCCACGACCCATATTGTGTGGCAATTTAGTTTTGTTTTGTTTCAACCACCGTTCTACCATTTTGCTCTGACACACGTCCTTATCAGTATTGAATGCTCTCTCACACTAATCCATGGTAATGACCAAACTATTCAGATGTTGAGGAATACCAAAACACCTTTCAATGTCCTAGGGCTTGAGATTGCAAATCACCCGTCCATCTGCTGACTGAATTTCTTGAGTAGTAGAATTGTAATGCTTGACACAAGACACTACAAATTTTATGCATTGAACTGAAATAGGGAGTTAAGCCACCTCTAGCAACCCGAATTCTTGGATGTTTTGAAGTATTGAATTACTTATCTTAATCGGATCCAAGATAACCTCTGGAAGCACTTTATGCAAATCCGTGTCAATCGTTTCGATGAAGGCATGAGTCAAGACTGACTTAGTCTTGAATTAGATATATGTGTACTACATTCTGAAAAACTTGCCTGTTGACTATAAACTCGACTATATTCTAACAACTTTTTCCGGAAACCTAAAAGTCACCTGATGAGGTTAAAAATACCCTGTCGGAGGGCAATTTTCACCAAAAATTATGAGATGTGGGTTTTGTCCTGAAAATGATTCTAAGACAACCCACAATGTCAAAATTGCAAAAAAGCACCGTTTAGCCTGACATGCAAAAGCTTTTCTGAAAAAAGCAACTGGTGTAGCAGGGGCTGTGAGGGGCAATTTTTTCGAGAAAATCTGAAAAATGGGTTTTGTCCAGAAGATGATTCTAAGACAACCCACAACGTTAGATTTGAAAAATTTACTTTTACTCCACCATGCAAAGCAATTTCAGTTGAGAAAAGCAAAGCTTCGAGAATTGAAGCTTTGGAGCAAATTTTCCTGAAAAATTCTAACACATGGATTTTGTAGAGGAAGTTGTGCACAACCAACCCAGATGATCAGATTTGTCAAAAGTCGTTGAATCTTGGACATGCGAAGAAAAACTAAGACGAGAATAGAAGAATTTAAGACAGAAGATAGAAGTTTTATGTTTCTGCGTCTGCTAAAATCACCATGCTTGTCTGAAGTTTGCTGAGTAATCTGGACTTGTACCTACAAGGAAATTTGAAAAACAATATCTATGAAGCTTTTGAATGTTGATTGCTGAGAAAATTCGCTCACTCATATGAGAAAATTTGCTTGCTCTTCAATTGTTGTGAGAGAAAAAGGACGCCATCTTGAAATAAATAGAGAAATTTGTAGCTTAATGGCACCAACTGCAAGAATAAGCCCTATTTTCAAAAGAAATCATCTGATTGGACCCCACTATGTTCAACAGAAACTAACTCGGAATCCCAGGATATTTAAAATATTAAAATATTTAGTCCCACTCCTCATGTGAATTTGCAAATTAATATTAAAAAGGCATCAATATTAAAATATTAAGAAAAATCGCCCCATTAAAGTTGGCATGCTGGAACTGAAAATTTAATATTATTTTATTGAGTTAACTAAAATCTGTTCAACTAGGTTCGCTTAGAATATTTCACTGATTCCGAAAAGTCCAAGTTTGACTCTCCAGGCATCCCCTAGCAAAAGTTGAGATTTTTAGCTAACTTCCTATTTTGTAACTCATTGAAAACGTCATGATTGCCTCTGTTGAACTCTAATTTTTGGATGCTTGGTTGATGCTGAAACTGAGCTGACACATCCACTGTGAAGCCAAAACTACCGAGATGAAATGTCTGCTGGGAGCTGCAAGTGCTAAAAACCATGTTTGATGCCTCAGAACAAAAGTCACCTTTTATTAAATTGATGTACAGGTCTCCAAACTTAGTCGTTTCTCTGTTTTGCCATTTCGCGCTTCAAACTGCTGTTGCCAGTGAATGATGGCTCTCGTCGACTGGATGGTGGATCCATTGTGTAGCTAAAAGAATTATGCAAACAATGACTATATGTAAGGTGTCTGAAAGTTGAGTTAAGGGCCTCAAATCCAAGGGCGCCCCTGGCTTGCAGAGGTGCAATCACCATTTTGAGAATGATTTTGCAACTTGCAACTTTCAACTGAACGTTGTACTTTGACCCTTGACACCACGAGCTGGATTGCTTCGATGCGCGCGTCGTTGATCTCATCGTGAAGCTAGAACAACTTGGAAGAGATGTCCCTGGAAGTGACAAAGCGAGAAAACTACTTCTAAGACCTCTAGGAGAAGGGCGCCTTTTTCAAGGGAGTATGTAATTTCCATACTTAGCCATTTTTCTGCTTGTTTACATTCTTCAGTAATTTCCACTGATTCCTCACTCATGAGCATTTGACAAACCCTGAGGGCTAACGGTTGGATTCACTGAATAGCTAGGAGGATTCCACACAGGTCTCATAAAGACGACGACTGCTAAAAATCTCATCTAGCTAGCCCAAAGGCTAGGCGCCCCTGGCCTATAAATGTACAGTTTGATATTTCTACTTCTATCCACCCTCTATTTTACGTGCTCACTAGAACCACTTCCACGGTCACTCAACACATCTGACGTTCTCGCAAACCGATGCATCGCGGAGCTGCGATGAATCAGAAAAGATTCCCCAGAAACGGAAATTGCAAATTCAATCATCTGAAGGGTCTAATTCAAGGGTGCCCCTAAGCTACAGGGGCGTAGAAACTGCAAATTTGACTGCCTCTGTGATGTGTAAACTCTTCGTACCTTCTACTTCCACCTTCGATTGCCAAAGTTCTGCAACTCGGATGATCTTGCTCAATAGCTTGTCGGAATGCTGACTGAAAACCGAAGAGATTGAATGTATTTCCAACCAAAAGCAACTGTATCTGAACCTCCAAATTGAAGGGCACCCCTAAGCTACAAGGGCACAAATTTGCTCTATGCTGGATATTTTCCTCCATTTCGCGCTTTGCGAACACCGTGTCGGCTACTTCATTGACCACGTAGAAGCATTATTGCTGCCGACGCATGTATATGACTGTATTTCTCCATTTTCACATGTACGGACACTGTAAAGTTGATTTGCACGTTGATTGTGCAAGCGTCTCCCATGTTACAAAGTGAAGTGTTTCCAGACATAATTTTTTTGCACTTTTCGCCATTTGAAAATCGCCTCCGCCGAGAAGCATCTTTTTTAACATCTTTCATCATAAAATGTTATGCTTTGAGTTTCAAGCTTAGATTTTGACACTTGGTACTGGCCAACTGCCATTGACGACCTCGGAGATCCTAACTTTTCTCCTGAAAAAGTGAAAACTACCCACCAGGCTTAAACTAACTTTTAACTGAAACTGGCTTCACCACTGTGATTGTGATGTGAAATAAGCCAATCAAACTTAATTTCAGCCAATTCTAACAAGTTTCAATTTTTAGGGTTTTGCAACGTGAAACAGGAGTGTTTAGAAACCCTAATTTTCATTTTTTTCCAAATTTCACTAGTATCTTCCCGACACCAAACCGACTCAAAATCCATACTTGCCCAAAAACTGTATTTTGACATCATTTTAACAAGGTTTAGACTTTTTTAAGCAAAATGCCTTAATGAAGCAAAAATAATTTGGTTTGGGTACAACACAAATATATTAATTGTTAATCATATATCATTTCATTATGCAATTATATAATATATTTTTAAAACTTACTTCCTAATAATATTCTTGCTAAAATAATATTTATTCCAATAGATCCCTTATAATTTCATATTCTTATTTCTCTTTTATCCAATCTATTTGATTGATTTGGTGTCCTCCAATAAAATATCCTCCCTTTAATATCTTCCCCTTGAGGGGGAAAGTCACATCCTTTCATAAATTGTATCCCTTGCCAAGAGTCATGTCTTCCCTCAAGGGAATGCTATCTTTATCTTTTAATTTATTATTAATTAATGTTATTTTTCCCCTTGCTGCTATTCCTATTCTCTTTTTTAAACTTGATTGCTGCCTTTTATATTTCCTTGGTTGTCACTTTCCTATTTCTTTGGGCAGTGATTACCTTCAATCCAAAACAGGTTGCGATTGTAGTTTATGATATATGGCCCAGATGCAGTTTATCCCTCTGGTTGAGTCATATTGACTTCCTCCATGAGATCTCCATTAAGGAAGGCACTCTTAACATCCATCTAGTGAACTTTCCACCCAAACTGCGCTGCCATAGCCAACACCATATGGATAGTCTTGATCTTTGATGTAGGGGCGAAAGTCTCATCATAATCTATGCCTTCCTTCTGTGCATAGCCCTTAGCCACAAGTCGGGCTTTATACTTGTCAATGCTACCATCTGCCTTGTATTTGATCCGAAAAACCCATTTCCAGCCAATAGCCTTCTTCCTTGCTGGAAGATCAACAAGTTCCCATGTATTGTTCCTTAGAAGTGCCTGATATTCAGCATCCATAGCATCCTTCCAAGGTGGTGACTCAAGAGCTTGTTGCACTATTTCAGGTTGGTTCAAAACTCTGCAAGATTGTACACATAAGGGCCATATTCACTTCTTCACAAGACTTGCTACGAGTCCTAGGCCCATGAAAAGTGTTGGATATTCCATCATTATCCCACGTAGATAGTTTGTTTATTCTTGTTATTTGTTTAAGATTTGTTATTGTTGGGTAGCATATTTAGGGTTCTATTTGTTATTTGGTTAGTGATTTGTTAAACCCGTAAGTGCCAGATAGAGCACACGGTTGCAGTCATGCTCATGTATAAATATCTTTCCATAATGCAAATGTGGTAGTCAATTACTCTGCAATATCTAATATGGTATCAGAGCAATAGCGATTTTGTGCCTTTTATTCTGTGATGTTGAGAGATTATTGGCATAAATTGAGGCTTCTCATTATAGTTTGAGAGTAAGGTCAAAAGCCACAAGTGGCAGAAGCAGCCTGTGTAAAATGTCTGCAGAAGCAATTTCGAGCCGACATTTGAGAATGGGATTATATTGGTAGAATTTAAAGACACGAGCATATGTGGTTGGATTGTGACCATTCCAACGATCACGTTTGCCATCATAATCCAACTATGGATCATCATTACCATTCATTCGGGAGTTGATCTGTGGCAGATCTGACTGGTGGCAGCATCTTTCCTTTCTTCTTTGGCGTGACAGTGTTTTTTTTTTATATTTTTCTTCTCATTGCTCCTGGACAATATTGATCTTTCCATCCACGCATTGTCTTGTGCTTGAGAAAGGCGTTAGGGATGTAAGTTTGGTATGGCGTCGGGAAAGATGTTATGAAAGAGTGTGGTGAGAATCAAGTGAGGCATAGCTTATGGTTGAGATTGGTGTGGCCAGTTTATGGTTGAGATTGGTGGCAGTTCATTGGATCCGACTTCCACTGTGAAGGCACTTCCAATTAATCTTGACAGCCATAGAAAATTGTTCAAGATCTGAATTATTATCGGCCTTCATCTTTATTGATTACAAGCGAATTTACTAGCAGATTGGGCTGTGAGAAAGCTTTTGCCAGCCTGTGTGATTTCAGTGCACATTGCCTATCTGATCGGACACTCTGACTGTGGCTCCTCTATTCTTGTATGTGCTTTCATCAGCCATTTTATCTCATTGGTGGATCGTGAAGCAACATTCTCCATGCCAAATAGACTGTTCGAAGACAACAATGTAGATGAATTTTTTAGGAACCTGGGAGCCAATCTGACAACAATTTCATCAGATCATGGGTGCCAATAGAAGAGCTATTCATGAGAGGCACTTTGCTTGGTGTCTATTTGTTGAGTTTTTTTTTTGCATCTGATTAACAAATTTAATTTCCATTATTGATTATTCAATATGAATTAGGTAGCAGTTTGTGCTAGAAAAGTCAAATAATTGGGTTTTTGCTTAGCAATTTAATGCTATCATGAGATATTATGTCAAGAGTCCAGTAGGTCACTGAATATAATAATCTAACTTGTATAAAAACAAGTCAGTTTTTAGTAGTGATGATAATGTCATACCTGAACAGTCAAGTATTTTGGCATATTTTTCACCAAATCAGTTATGTTTTGGTGTCTTTCCTATAATATCCTCTCCTCTACGGCATTTTGCTGATCTGAGTGACGAGGAATAGGACAAGCAAACACCTTATTTTGCTAACACAATGGCAGCTAGTTCTCTGAAATTTCTTCTTCCAGATTCACAGCTACTACGCGGAAATAATTATTCTGCTTGGAAGACCAAACTCAAAACTCAACTCAAGTTTGAAGAAGTTTGGGATGTGGTCAGTGGAACCACATCACGCCACAAAACAGATGCTGATGAGCAGAAGAAATTTGATCAAGCCGACAAAAAGGCCAAATTGATCATTTTGTTCAGTGTATCTGATGATGTTCAACCCTTTATCCGCAACTCGTCCACAGCCAAAGATGCATGGGACAAGCTCAAGACGGTGTATGAAGCAAAGAATCAGAATCAGATCCTGAATTTGCAGAGTCAGCTACATAACCTGAAGATGAAGAACGGAGAACAATTGGAATCCTTTCTAAAAAGGATTGCAGAATTGAGAGCCTCCTTACAAGCATTGGGAGAAACAATTGATGATGCAGTTTTGGTGCCTATTATTTTACGAGCACTACCATCCAGATATAAAGTATTTGTGACAACTTTGAATGTCACTGAGACGACCCCCACATTTGAGAAGCTAGTAAATCTACTCCAAAAAGAAGAACCTATCAACCAGGAACATGAGGAGGAGGATCATGCCATGACCACACGTCATGAAGGAAAGAAGCCTATGCAACAATTCAGTAGATCTCCCAAATCAGGTAATACATCGAGACCTCAAAAGAAGTGTCCAATATGTGAGAGAGTTGGACATGATGTGAAAAACTGTTGGTATAACTCATGCAACAAAGGGTCATCCAATAAACCACCTCTGAAGAAGTCATTTCGAAGTGACCAGACACGATGGGAGCATAAGGACAAACAGAAACAACAAAGCAATGTTGCCGAAGCAGAAGATTCTCTAGATGAGGAATACATGATCTTCGATCACACTTTAGAAGATGGTTCACAATCAACCTCAACATGGTATGTGGACTCAGGTGCTACCAAGCACATGACTGGACAGAAGGAGTGGTTTGTCACATTGAAACTTCATCTCGATACAGTCACTCTTGGAGATGACACCGTCCACCACATCAAAGGTATTGGTGACATTTCTTTGAAGTTTGGCATACATAGTTGCAGACTTACTAATGTTTTGTACGTGCCAGGACTTACCAAGAATCTTCTTTCTGTTAATCAATTTCTTGATCATAATCTTAGGATTGAGTTTGATACAAATCATGATAAAAAGATATGTCTTATCAAAGACAAGTCTAAAAATTCAAAGATTATTGCTAGTGCTACTGAAGTTGGTAGAATGTTTAGGCTTGATACAATTGCTAATAATCAGGCCTTAGTGACTAAGGACAATGATCTTTCAATGCTTTGGCATCGTAGATTCGGTCACTTGAGCACTAGTTACTTGTTGAAACTTAGTCAAAAAAGCATGGTCAAAGGGCTTCCTTCACTTGAGAAGTCAAGTGTTATTTGTTCTAGTTGTATTGCTGGAAAACACCATTGGGCACCATTCTATCCTAGTGAGCATCATGCTAGCCACCCCTTGCAACTGGTGCATACCGATCTGTGCGGCCCTATGTTGCCTAGCAATAAAGGATACAGGTATTTTCAGCTATTTGTTGATGATCACACAAGGAAAATGTGGGTATATTGTTTGTAGCATAAAGATGAGGCCTTCTCCTATTTCAAAGAGTTCCGCACTCTTGTAGAGAAAGATACAAATCATCATATTCGTATCCTCCGCTCAGATCGAGGGGGGGAATACACTAGCACAGAATTTTCCACATATTTAAAGGAACATGGAATTCAACGTCAACTGACTGCAGCATACACACCTCAACAAAATGGGGTTGTTGAAAGGAGAAATCGCATCATTGTGGAGATGGTTCGAAGTATGTTGAAAGATTCTCAACTTGAGCATGCATATTGGGCTGAAGCTGTTCACACAGCAGTTTATCTTCTAAATCGTGCACCAACCAAAGCGCTTGATGGCATTACACCAGAAGAAGCATGGACAGGGGTAAAACCTTCTATCTCTCATCTTCGTGTGTTTGGATGCATTGCCTATATGCACATTCCTAAGCAAAAAAGGAAGAAGCTAGATGAAAAATCCATGAAATGTATTCTTCTAGGATATAGTAATGAGTCCAAGGCATATCGCCTTATGGATCCAAATACAGAGAAGATTTACATTAGTAGGGATGTAATTTTTGATGAGAAGAGTGAGTCTAGTTCTTCTCCCACTTCATCACCTACTACAGATAGTGCTCCTATCTTCAACATGGATAGTAAAAATGATGGGAACGTTGATAATCAATCAACACCCACCAATGTCACAAAACCTTTACCAAAATGGTACACTAGTACCATTCGAGATGCAAAGCTAGATGGAGTTACAGACACTTCCACTACAGGTCCAAGGACTCACAACATGGCTCGCAATGAGGTAAACTTTGCACTAATGACTTCAGTTGTTGAAAATTTTGAGCCATCTACTGTTCAAGAAGCACTAGAATCAAAGCCTTGGAAAGAGGCTATGGATGCAGAGTATCAATCTCTGATGAAAAACAACACTTGGGAGTTTGTTGATCTACCACCTGGTAAGAAAGCAATTAGATGTAAATGGATATTCAAAACTAAGTATAAAGCAGATGGTAGTATAGATAAACATAAGGCTAGACTTGTAGCCAAGGGATCTGCCCAAAAAGAAGGAATAGACTATGAAGAAACATTTGCTCCCACAGCAAAAATTAATACCATTAGAATGATTTTTTCTTTAGCTGCCCAATTTGGATGGAAATTGTATCAAATGGATGTAAAAAGTGCCTTTCTTAATGGAGATCTTAAGGAAGAAGTCTATATGACCCAACAAGAGGGATATGTTGCACCTGGAAAAGAAGAAAAGGTATGCAAACTTGTTAAATCCCTATATGGTCTCAAACAGGCTCCAAGAGCCTGGTATATCAAAATTGATGAGCATTTGCTAAAACATGGTTTCACTAGGCATCCATATGATCCAAATCTCTACCTCAAGGATCAAGGGGGGGATATTGTGATAATTATTGTATATGATGATGACTTGGTTATCACAGGCAGCTCAGAAGCAATGGTTGAAGCATCCAAGAATGATCTCAAGAAGACTTTTGATATGATAGATCTTGGGCTACTGCACTATTGTCTAGGCTTAGAGGTATGGCAAAAAGATCACCATATCTTTGTTTCACAGAGAAAGTATGCCAAGACTTTGCTAGAGAAATTTAGAATGAATGATTCCAAACCCATGTCTACACCTATGGAATCAGGTTTGCAGTTATCTACTTTTGATCAATCTCCTCAGGTGAATGCCACTCTCTATCGTCAAATGATTGGAGGTTTGATTTACTTGACATATACTAGACCAGATATCAGTTTTGCTGTTAATTATCTTTCACGATTCATGCAAGAACCAAAGAAATGTCATTGGCTAGCAGCAAAAAGGGTCTTAAGATATATACATGGTACAATGGATAATGGTTTGGAATATAAAAGGAGTGATCAATTCTTTTTGACAGGGTACACAGATGCTGATTATGCAGGTTCAGTTGATGATAGGAAATCCACTTCTGGATTTGTTTTCTTCTTGGGTTTTGGTCCTATTTCTTGGGGAAGTAAGAAGCAACCCACAATTGCTCGTTCTTCTACAGAAGCAGAGTATCGTGCAACAAGTGCAGCAGTTTGTGAAGCAGTATGGCTATGTCGCATTTTAGAAGGATTGGGGGTACAACAAAATCAGCCTACAGTCCTCTACTGTGATAATCAGAGTGTTCTCAAGCTTGTTCGTAATCCAGTGTTTCATGAACGGACCAAGCACATTGAAGTTGACTGTCACTTCATACGAGAACATGTTCAGCAAAATAACATCCAGCTTCAATTTTGCTCCACACAGGAACGAGCTGATATCTTCACCAAGCCTCTTGCACGTGTGAAATTTAAAAGTTTTCAGGGTTCTCTTATTAGCACTTTAGAGAAATGATGTAATAAGGGGGGAATGTTGGATATTCCATCATTATCCCATGTAGATATGTCATGTCCCCGTTTTAGCTGACACTGTTTGTCGAGGAGGTTAGCCTATTATTCGATCCTCGTAGGCTGGCAGGAGAGTGCAGAGGATCATTTGGGGCAGTTACTCAGTGTTTGGTAGCTCCAGTTTCGCAGTTGTGTCAGGTTGGGCCTTCGCAGAATCTTCCAGAGTGCTTTTTCAGGAACTTTCTATTTTTAGAAAGTTAGGTCAGGCGGAAGCTGCTATTTCGGGCAGGGCACCTGGTTCAACCTTTCAGCTCAGTATCGACCCAGTTCAGCAGTTTGATGATCAGACGGAGGAATAAGGGATATTTAATGCATTATTAAATATTTAATAATTTGACTTTATATTAAAGTCACTTTATTGAAATATTAAATTATTTAATTAATTTGGCAAATTATAAAGTATTTCTTATACTTTATAATATTGAGTTAATATTTGATAAGTGAATAAATTATAATTCACTTAAAAGGACGCCAATTAATTATTGTTTATTTCTCCTAAGTTCTAAAGTGAGAATTAAATCATTTAATTTAAATGATTAATTAAAAGAGCATTGGGTCGAATTTTATTGAAGAGAGTATATATTTTGCAGTCAAGACAAATCGAACCATTATGAAATGTTATTCTAATTTGTCTTTTGCTCTGAGCATTGGAGTTTGCAAACCTTAGGGTTTCTGGCAGACGATCGTTTCTGGAGAACGAAAACTCTTCAGAGATCAGGCAGACTGAGGCTGTGAAATATCAGTTGAAGCTGGCACTTGGTGATTTCATCCAGAGATCACAGTTTGAGATTATCGAGTTATTTTAGCAGAGATTCACAGAGAACTTCATCTGGCAGTAAAGGCGTATCTTTTCAGAGATCATTCATTTGAGACTGGGCACAAATTCCAAAGGCCGTACTTCATTTAATGCTGCTGCAGACAGGCCGTACTTCTGTACCTTTCTTGGCCGTACTTTCTCATCTTCAGTGGAACGCCTGTATCTTTCAGATTCTGGTGTTTGCTTCTTGGGCGCCTTGGTTCTGGAGACTGATTCTTGCCTGGAACGGGAGAGCAAAGTGGAGTTATTAATTTCTATGTGCATTTATTGCTGCTACAGCTGCCATTAAAGAGAAATCAGGTTTTTTCAATAAATTTATTGTAACTCATGCTTTGTTCAGACTTTTGTATTGTAAATGCTCTGGAAGTAATAATAAACAGTGCGCCTACCTTCTCTGATCATTTCCCAAGCTTTTCTAGAGTCATTTAATTTTTTATGAATTTTATTAGCAATTTTGAGAGAAATCTTAGCTTTACATTTTTGCCTGAAAACTCAAAAAATACAAAAATCTCAAAATTTGCAAAACACCTCAAATTTCAGTTAGGGTTTTGAATCGAGAACCACCAGGGTTCTAACAAGATAGTTTGTTTATTCCTGTTATTTGTTTTAGATTTGTTATTGTTGGGTAGCATATTTAGGGTTCTATTTGTTATTTGGTTAGCGATTTGTTAAACCTGTGAGTGCCAAATAGAGCACACGGTTGCAGTCATGCTCATGTATAAATATCTTTCCATAATGCAAATGAGGTAGTCGATTACTCTGCAATATCTAATAAAAAGATGTATCAACAACTACATCATCTTTGGCAGCCTTTATAGTGGTATGATACCACTTAGGAATCTTCTTGTGTACAGAAAATGAGGATGGAATAAGAGGAGGAAACTCATCCAATGGAAACAAAATGTCATCTGAAGTGCCTTCATCAACTTCCTTCTCTTCAGCAGCCTCCTGTTGTTTTGCAATGTCCTCATCAGCAGGTTCAACCAACTATGGTGCTTGGGAACATACAGGTGATGGAGAGGAAGAGGGGCTGCTCCCAAATTCCTCGTCAAAGACTACATCCCTGCTAATGTACACCTTCCTTTTGACTGTATCCTTAAACTGATATTGTTAGTGTTTTATAGCTTCGGGAGATATTTTCCCTTAACTATATTCAACTCAAGGCAGGTCGACCTTTGTCTTGTAAATAAAATTTGTACTCTTCTAGGTCGGCCCTAGAAAGAAAGATCAACTAGCTTGTATATATATGAGAAGGTGTCTCCTCATTTGATCATCAATTCATTCACTCCAATTCGCATCTATTCAAAAGCAGGTTCGCATTCTTCAGCAGCAAATCCATTTCAAGAAGTGTTATCATTCGCTTCAAGGAGAAGTGACATATCTCATTGTATAAGACTCGGCCTATTCTAGGGCCTAATTTTGTATGCAATCTTCTGCACTTATTCTTCTAATTTATATGAGAATATTATTTGCTAGGTTTTTCTCCCTCAAGTTGGAGGGTTTTCCCAGGGTAAAATACTGTGTTCTTTGTACTATGTGTTGAGTTTTCTGCTTATTGCATTTTTGATCTAAAACTAACAGATATCCCTTGGATTCTGTAATGTCCCCATTTTGCAAGCATCAGAGTTCGTAAGGATTAGCCTATCATTTGACCCTCGTAGGCTAACAGTTATGGATAGCAGGTCTTCTATGGCAGTTGCCGATGATTTATAGACATTACTCTTCAGCTAGATTCAGGTTTAGGCCTTTGCACAGGTTATTTCACCCAGATTGGCACACTTACTATTTATAGTAAGTTACTATTTTGGGAGAGTCAGAGTTCCTATTAATAGAAAGACACCTGAGCAGAGCATATTGGCAGTGTCGACCTTGATTGGGCCTTTGTAGCTGTTTCTAGACTTAATCTCACATACTTACTATTTATAGTAAGTCACTATTCAGGGTTTCTATTTTTAGACAGGCATCCAATCACATGGAGAACATGGAGAGTCGACTCCTGGCTCAGACGGCTTAGCAATCAGACAAGTACATCAAGAGATATTAAAGTTTAAGTGACTTAAGTGATTTATTTAATATTTTAATATTATTATAAAGTTATAAAGTAACTTTATAATAATAAAGTCACTTTAATATAATAAAGTGCGTTAAGTGAATAATTTAATGTGGGAATAAATCTTTTATCCCACATTGGCAAGGAAGGTGTTTGAGCTCTCCTAAGGAAAGAATAAAAAGAGAGGTGAGAGCTTATTCTCTGCATCCAGTTGATGAATATTATTTTGAATCGATTTTTTATTGTGGAGCCTAGGGCTTTCGCAGTTTTCTTCTTTGATCATAGGAAACGAAAACTTCCTATTGATAGCATAACTGAGGGAGTGAAAGATCTCTTGAAGGGTTGCAAATTTAGGAGAGGATAATTCGGTCCTTTCATTTGTGCATCATTGAGCTGATACAGACAAGGGTTTGAAGAGCAGATTTTAGATCGTTGAAACAACCATCATTGGAGAAGAAAAATTAGAAGTTATTGATATGCGGCTACAGTGACGTGAATAGTACCCATGCTACAATGATTTATTTTTCTGAGTTGTGTTTTCAAGGGTTTGAGCAAATGTCTAGAGTTCTCTAATGTTATTACTTGCAGATCTGAATTGTTGTTAAGCTGCTACAGTCGCGTGAACAGTGTCGCGCTATAGTGCTAGGTTATCATTTTTAGAGAGTAAATCTGGTTATCCACATTTGTATTGTTGTTGTTCGTGCTGGGCATGATTTCAAGCATTGGCAGCTTCTACAAGGGAATTGCAGACAGTGTAGAGAGCGTATATGCTGGTTTGGACATGATTTACCAGTTCTGAGCTGACTGTGCGTGTATTTCCAGCTTCTATCTGCTGTTTGGACTCAGGCATCTCCCTGACTTTCATCAACAGCCATAGCAATTGCTCAGCAATCTGATTTCCAGGTCTGAAACACATTGTCTAAATATTGCACTTGCTACAACAATCATCTTTATTTGTCATTGTCGGGTTGCTGCTGTAGGAGAATGTTCACATCAGATTTGATACTGTAATTGCATATCATTTGTATGCCAAGAGTCTTGGCTGGGTATATCAGTTGTAATTAGCTTTGGATTTTGAAGTTATGGGCTGCAGCTATATGTTTGTCATGATATCATTTATAGAAGATCTCTTGTAATTCTAGTTTGTATGCCAAATGTTTGCATAAATGTTAGACTGGCTGTAGCTGCACTATACTTAAAAACTACAATGCATAGCATCTTAACCTTGTTGTTAGTTATTTGGAAATCGTTTCCAAGCTTCTCTACATTGTGGCACCAAATCAAAGACCCAAACAAACACTCAGAAATTTCTTATCAGCAAATATAGACCTTTCATGACAAGTGTTTGACAGTATGCCCAAGGCATAAGAAGGTGAAAACTAAGTCAGTTTTGCTAAGGGTCATTATATATAATCTAGTAAAGTCTGACAACAAACAAAGACTTTGGCTGTAGGTGCATGTTTCTCACTTAGAAGTCATTAATATGCATTGTAGATGATTAAGAGAAGTCATACATGTCTTTAGATGTTCATTTATGCATGGTAGCATTCTTTTCAAGCATTGAAAGCATTCAATAATCAACTTTCAAATAACATATCAGTCTAATCACATAAATCAGCAAGCTGGGAGTTTGCATTCAAATTGTTTGACAAAATCTCAAGGGAACAAAGAAGAGTTTTTGAGTCAGCTTAGGCTAGGGTCATCACAGATTCTGAACTATATCCAAGAAAAATGCACTTGATAGACTTATCATCCAATTTGGCTCTTTGAACCTTGGGGACATGCATGAAGTTTGTACATCCAAACACTCTTAAATGTGAAATAGAGGGCTTTTTCCCAGTCCAAGCTTCTTCGGGTGTGATATCATCAAGCACTTTGGTGGGTGCTCGATTCAACAAATACATTGTTGTGTGAACTGCTTCAACCCAGAATGCAGGAGCAAGATCTGCATCCTTCAACATACATCGTACCATTTCAACAATCGTACGATTGTGCCTCTCAGCAACACCATTCTGTTGCGCCGTATGTGTAGTGGTCAACTGTCTCTGTATTCCATGCTTCTGCAAGGAGGCTCCAAATTCTTTACTAGTGAACTCCCCCCCTCGATCTGAGCGAAGGGCTTTGAGAGACTGACCAGATGACCGTTTTGCAAGAGCTCTAAACTCCTTGAATTTCTCGAAGGATTCATGCTTGTGAGCCAAACAATAGACCCACCTTTTTCTTGTATAATCATCCACAAAGAGAAGAAAATACCAGGCATTCTGATGGCTACAAGGCATAGGTCCATAGAGATCAGTGTGAACCAATTCTAAGGGACTAGAGGCTCGGTTTTCTGCAGCAAGAAAAGGAGCCCTATGTTGTTTCCCGGCAAAACAATGTGAGCAGATAACTTCTGATTTCCGAATGGGACGAAATCCTCTTACCATATTTCTCTTACTCAATGCAAGAAGATAACCAATGTTGAGGTGGCCAAATCTTCTATGCGAGAGAGCTGTGGATGAATTGGTTTTGACTACAAGTGCTTGATCTTCATCTGAAACATCAACCAACTGAAACATCTTGCTTGCCCCTGAAGCACAAGCTACAACTGCCCCATTGCGAGTCTTGTCTTTGATAATACAAAGTTTCTCACCATTGAGTTGATCAAACTCAACCTGCAAATTGTGCTCAAGTAATTGACTTATTGAAAGTAGGATTTTAGTGAGCCCTGGAACATACAGAACCTTTGTAAGTCGACATGTATGAGTTCTCAATGGAAGTGAAATCTCACCAATTCCCTAAACTTTATATGAGGTGTCATCACCCAATGAAACATGCCCATAGGAGGTGGATGGAGTTAAGGCACAAAACCATTTTTGTTCCCTTGTCATATGCCTGGATGCACCAGAATCAGCATACCAGACTGAATTGTTAGATGTGGCAGCATTTGTTTCTGCAGCATACAAAAGATCTTCTTCATCTGAATTACATGCAACATTTCCTTGTTGTTTGTTGGGCTTTTTCTACCATTGTGGATTTTTCTTCTTATCCCCTTGAGAAGATTTATGTGGCTTTTTGCTACTGGATTCACTATTGGTATAGGAGTTATACCAGCATTCTTTGAGTTCATGACCCTTTTTACCACAAATGAGGCATTTCTTTTTTCTTTTTGGAAGAATTGTCTTGATTTTGATTTAACTGTCCTGATGAACCACTTCGACGATCAAGTTGTTTTCGCTTTTGTTTTGCTGCAAGGGCCCGACTGTCTTGAGTATCAGTCTCACCAAACATTGCTTCTTCCCATTGAAGCAAGTTGACTAGTTCTTCTAAATGAGGGTGTTTATGTGCCACATTCAAACATGTAACAAACACTCTAAACGAAGGGGACAATGCTCTCAAGACAATTGGTATAAGAGAGTCATCTGTGACTTCTTCCCCTAACGCTTGAAGTGCAATTCTCAATTCAACAACTCTTCTAGTGAAATTTTCTACCTTCTCACCATTTTGCATTTGCAGACAATGTAACTAACACTGCAAATGAAGGATTTGGTTTTTGTTTTTAGCCTCATAGACAGTTTTGAGGTGAACCCAGACATCTTTTGCAGAGGCTGCAGTGCGAATGTGAGGTTGAATATCATCTGACACAAAAAAGGATGATTAACTTGGCTTTTTTGTTGGCCTTATCAAACATATTTTGCTCATCACCAGCTGTGACTAGTCTAGTTTTATTTCCTGAGACAATTTCCTAAAGGTCTTCAAACTCTAATTGCATTTGGACTTTGGTTTTCCAGACAGCATAGTTTTCACCCTTCAAAAGTTGGGAATCAAGCAGGATGAATTTAGGTGCACTAGAAGCCATTCTAGCTTTGTTTAAACTATCCTTATAACCCCTTTCAAATTCAAAACTCTATTTGTTTTTCAGAAAATAAAAAACTGCAAGTACTCTGTATTACTCAGAACTATATTTTTTTTTACAAAGGTTCTGAATTTTTTTTTTAAATTACTCAGAACTATTTTTTTTTTTCTTTCAAAAACTATAAACCAGATGCTCTTTTATTCCTTTCTGTTAAAAGAAACAATGTCCAGATATGCACCATTCAAATGAAGCCCAAATCTGTGATTAGTAATCATGTTCAGTTTTTTTTTTTTCGTTCCGCCGTCTCTTCTTTACTTGAATTTCTCTTAACAGCAGCAGTGGACTCGTCACACAAGGTGAGCCCCGTTCTTGTAATGCAAAGTTTCCTTTTGATAATTTGAAATCTCCACAAACTCGTGTGCCTCTTTCAAAATACACACGTCACTCAAGAGACCACCAGAATAAACACGGCACACAAGAGACCATACGCGACACACAAGAGACCACGTTCAGGTGTGTTTTTTTATTCCTCTGTCTTGTCGCTTGTTTCCGAATGATCCCGACACAGCTTTCATTTGCGTCCTTTTCACGACTTATTTAGACATTCCTCCTCGCATCTATCAAATTCACTAGGAGACATCTTTCAAGCTTTATGTCTCTTTCGCTTCTTCGGCTCTTTCACATTATCTCTGTCGATGCACTCTGTCACTACTCTTCTCGACCCGACATTTCTTTTCAGAAGAAATCCCTCAAACGCCTTGTCGTCGCTTTTGCACAGTTTGCATATAGCGATCACTCATGTCAAACGCGAACTTGCCGATGCATTTTTATTACACAGCAGTCTTCCTCCTGACGTGATCAGACGAGCACTGATTGATTCTTTCTTCAGACACGATCATCGACTTTATCGCACAGGCTCAGAATAGAGTTTGCTCTAATACCATGAAGGATAAATGAGAGCAATCGAGCGACTTGTATTCACGGGGAAGCCAAAATAAATACAATGAGAAGTTGGTAAATAACCAACACAATCGGGCATACCCAATTGTAACTATATAATTAGTTACAAATTATTATAAAAAATGACATAATAAACTATTATTCTAACAAAAACATGAGCTCTGAGGTCATCAATGGAGGAAGGTCAGCTGCCAAGTGTCAGATTGAAAGTCTCAAATGTTGTACAAACACGACGAATGACGAGCATTGAAATATTCCGAGCCAAATTTTTTCAATTTCCAATTACAATGAGCAAGCAACACACATCCGTTAGGGTTAGCACTTAAACCAAACGATGTGGAATTCAACTCTAACCAAGAATGGGCCGGATGACGACGAGCATATGGTCAGAGGATCTCAAAGCAATGCTGAATAAAGAACTCTAACCAAGAATGTGCCGGATGACGACAAGCATATGGTCAGAGGATCCCTATCTTCTATTATGCTGAAAGTAAACTCAACACCCAGAATGTGCTTTCAAACCCAGAGTGGGAATGGAGCTACCATAGGGCGGTGATGTAAGATATTACAATGCAAATCAAAGTAAATAGGCGGCAAGCCAGCCTCTTCCACTAATAGTGGGAAATATAATAAAGAGCTTACAAATGTGAATATTGGCTGGTTAGTACTACTAACAGCCTTACAATGTAATATATCTCCTGCAAGCACGATGGATTATAGTGATAATCAAACTGCTGAAATGTAGAGCTACTCCAGAATGATTAATATGACTAAGACAGACAATCCCAGCCCTATTAATAATTTTACTAAGTCTGATATGACAGATCTGCAGTTAAAATGGTGAAACAGCAACTCCAGAACTCACTTAAATGCTCATATCTCTCTCAATACTCACTCATTTAACTTGAAATCAGTTGCAAAACATTCTAATGATGATGACAATGAAGATGGATCACAAAAACTTCTCACAAAGACCCCTATTTATTTTGCACGACTTCCAAAGCACTTACAAAGTGAAATTGCCTGCAAGCAAGGGCGATTTACTTTAGATAATTCATAGACTTCAAATAAAATTCTGGAAACTTGCACATATGGTCACCCTACATAGGAAAATAGATTGGAATAGTACCCAGAACAATATTATTTCTGTTTCTTGAGTTGTGAGTAAAAAGAACCTACAGCCATACAAACCAGCAACTCTAAAATTGACAGAAAATACAATAACTCAACTACAAAATGTGAGAAGAACCAACTACAACTAAACCTCTCAACTAGTTGCTATCTTTCAAGCAAGAAGAAGAGCCAAGCTAGGAGGTATGCATCCCCCGAAGCAATTCCAACACCATTGCGGCAGCATAACTTTGCAAATTCATCAGATGAACAAAATGAGGACCCAGAGCTCCAATTTATAACTTCAGAAGAGCTTTCTAGAAACCTCCAAGAAGGGCGCCACCTCAAAGATTCTTTTAGGTCATTGACTTGTCTTTTGTCTTCACCCTCAGGATGGCGTACTTGCTTAAGAAGATAAATTTCACTTTTTAAATAAAATATTTGGCTCACCCAAAGTTGGCGTCCAAACTCCTTGAGCAATATTTGGCTTTAGAAATATTAAAATATTTCCTCCATGTGAAAATACCCTTCAATGTCCCCCTTTTAAAGACAATATTAATTCATGATGCTAGAACAAGGAATTATAATGTTAAATTATAACATTATAATATAAAATATCTTATATCAAAATGGAAATGCATCAGAAGCCAAATTCAACCATACCGTCTGAACAGACTGCCATAGTGAAGCCTACTGATTAGGAGTCAACAAGTCAACTGCTAAAAATAGAATTTACTAAAAATAGTAAATCCATGTAATTGCTCAGAATGCCGAACCGAAACCACCAACGCAAAGCTCTTAGAAAACCCAGAAGGAATCCGCAATCCAAGTTCAACATTTCCAAGTGCAAACTCCGCAAAAAAACGAAAACGTCCTCCAAGAAGTTTGGAAACCCTAATTCGAGCTTCTGCTTAGCCTACGAGTTCCCAGAAATAGGCTAAATCCAAATGAAGAGCGTAGGGCTAAATTGGGGACATTACAAGCATGCACGCAGAACGAAGGATGGAGAGGGCTCTAGAAAAAGTTGAAATTTGTGTAAAATTTTCTAACACTAGAGAAGCTGGGCCCCCTGGCCAAGAAGGGCGCCTGGCATTTCATGCCTTAGTCAAATTTCACCTTTTTCAAAAAATGTTCAAATTTCTCAATCAACTCAGTTTAGTTATGCAAGGAATCAGTCAAAAACAGTTTTTAGGGCTGGGAAAAGCTGAGATCATCTCAATCATGTTCAGGCTCCTCAATTGAATCATCATCCAGTGTCGAGGATCAATCAGGCAACTAAAAATGGAGATCGAACAAGAGTGTTTTGCGAGAAAATGAAGAAAATCACAGAAAAGTTGAAAATCATCAAATTTTGACTAAGTCTGGAAGACTTGGGCGCCCCTGTCAAGGAGAGGTGCCCAGCTTCTCATGCTTTAGAATATTTTTCGCCTGTTCAAAAATTCATCAAAACTTCTCCATCAGCCCGGTTTTGGCTCTCAGAAAATCAGTCAGATGCAACGACGGAGGCTGGCAAAGGGCATAATTCATCTCAGATATGATCAAGCTTGCCAAATTGACTGCCTTTCAGACTTTGTTATTCACCAGCTAGCGGGAAACGACAATCAAATAGGGATCATTAGCTCCTAGCGAAAACATGCAAAGGAAAAGTTGAAAATCTCAAAAAATATGGTAAAATCTAGTAGACTTGGGCGCCACTGTCCAAGAGGGGTGCCTGGCTTTTCATGCCTTAGGAACCTTTTTGGCCTCGACATGCCTTCTTCCAATTCAGCCTCTGTCAGCAATTTCCGGGGTATGCAATCATGATCAAATGTCATCAGATTCCGATACGAAGCTGGGGATCACTTAAGCTACAGTCAAGCATGCGATTGCTATGGTCAAACAAAGTTTATCAGTTGGAAATGTCAATTTTCGGGATCGTCAAAGTCAGAAGCAGGCTTCGTTGGAAGCATAAGCGAGAAAAATTTGAAAATCATCGAAATTTGGCTAAGTCTGGGGTGTCTAGGCACCCCTGTCCAAAAAGGGCACCTAACATCTCATGCCTTAGCCATTTCTCTGCTTTCGTCATTCATTTTTCAAAACATGTCTTCATACACGCATGCTTTTTTGCCCTATAAAAGAGGAATTCACCATTGCACATGCAAACGAAGTGAAATTTTTGCATGCAAAGTTTCTATCTTCATAGATAGACTCCAAAATTTTAGGGTCTTGCATGAAAGCACTTTTTCATCTCCAAACTCTATTTAAGAAAGCTTTTAGCATTCATTCTTCATAATTTGCAGGTTGGCTTTTAGAGGAAGAATGATAGAATTTTCTTCTCATCGAGATTTGGAGGCTCAAACGAAGTGCTTTTTCAATGTTCATGGATTCAAGATTGGGAAGCACAAAAGCACGCTTTTTCATGGTCTGATTTTCTACGGCATCACATTTCAAAAACAGGTGGTCGGCTTTTTCAATTTTCATCGATCTGGATCCATTTGCTTTTACTCCTCTTGAAGATTGGAAAATTTTAATTTTCCGAAAATCTGCTTTTTCAGCCCCCTTTTTTTAGGAGATCGCACTTTTTCAAGAAATCCTCAGCTTTTTCAAAATCTGACGAATTCGATCTCTTGAAAACGAGATTGTCTACAAAACCTACACCTCAAGTGTTTTTTTAGGAAATCTGTTTTTTTGGAGAAAAATCATAAACCTATTTTTAGCAGTTTGTGCAAAACTTTTCCGAAGATATAAATCCTAGTTTGTTGCAGGACATAAACTAGGATTTATATCTTATAAACGGCATTTCAATTGGTAAATTTATAATCTTGATTGTATTACATTTCTTATTTTGATTGAAATTGTGGTTTTAGGGCAAAATCAGGTATATCCCCAAAAGGGGACATTACATCAGAATTAGTTTCAAAAGGCAGCGATCTCTTTATAAGAGGTGGTGACTTCTCAAAGGGTTATCTCTTTTCAAAGAGATGCCACTATTCATGAAGGCGTGAAGATATAAGATGTGAGTGTGGAAAGAGGAGAAGCGTGTGTAAAATAAAAATCATATCATACATTCACAAGCAGATTTAAAGTAGAAGTATATAAGAGAGATGAAGTAAATAAGAGCAAACTTAAAAAAGATCTATGAGCAGACTTAAAAGAGACATAGGAGCATATATAAAGGAAATATAAATAGGAAGAGGAGTAGAAAAGAGAAGTGTGTAAAGATAAAGAAATTAATTAAATAAATAAAGATTAGTTTTTAACAAAGAGTCACAAGGGTATGGTGAAGGGTTGTGTCTCATGATGAGACAAGATATATAAGAGAAGTCATTCCATGAGATGAAGTGTGTGTGAAAGTTTTATCATTCATGAGGGAGTGAGGAATAATAGAGAGAAGCTTTTAACATTCAAAGAAGAAGTGTATGAAATTATAATATGTACCATGAAGTAAATAAGAGTAATATAGAAAAATGAAGTTAATGAATATTACTTGAAGATTTGGTTAAGAATAGTCAAGAGACATGTTGAAGAGCTAAGACCATTAAAGAAATAATATATATATGAAGAGACATATCTATTCTAAGAGATGCATCATTTCACCAGGCTATAAAGATATAAAAGATAATTGCAAGTAGAGGTGAGAAGTGTGAAATGTGAAGATAAATAAGAGAAAGGTGTGTGAGGAATAAGAGTTTATATCAGAATAACACTCGCAGATCAGCAAATGAGAAGATAAATGGAAGATCATTAAACAAAGGTTAAAGGCAGATTTGTAAGAAAGATCCATGGAAGATTTGTAAGAAGAGTTTATGGAAGAGTTATAAGAAGAATATAAGTAGATGTAAAAGAGATGTATATGCAGATATAATTGAGGAGGAAAATATAAAAGAAGATCATTAAAGGCTATTTATATATAATATTTATTCTCAAGAAGACAAGATTTTATTGAAGAGGTTGGTGCCTACAAATTCTACAAGTGGGGATTGGTATCTCCAGTGGGTTGGTGCTCACAAATTGAATTTGAAGGGATTGATGTCTCTTTTAGGTTGGTGCCTACAAAGATTATAAAAGAGATTTATATAAAAAGCATTATTTTGCCGTGGTTTTCTCCCATAAGGGTTTCCACGTAAATCTTGGTGTTCTTGTGTTCTTAATTGTGCATGGTTACTATTGCTATGATTGATTAAGTTTAAATTGGTAAAAGTTTGTATTATAGTAATTCACTCCCCCCCCCTCTCAGTATAATCATGTGCTCATCACAATTTGTTCTAAAGACCCACAAAAATTTTGGGGGAAAGAAATGCCTGAGATTGAGATTAGACTACAACTTGAAAGTCGAATGAAAAGCAGGAAAAGAATTCCTATACCAACACACAATTATCCAGATATGGCAGAAGCTATTGAAGAACAGAAAAAAAAAAGGAAAGTATATCGTACACTCTCAATCTGATTTCAATTGCTATGCATTTAAGGTTTGTAAGGAATCTGAAAAAAGAAGAAAAAGGAAAAGGATGGTTATAAACTATAAACCTTTAAATGCAATTACAATCCCTTTTCCTTACCCTATTCCAAATAAATCTTATTTATTGGAAAAGGTAGCTAATGCCAAGATATTTTCTCAGTTTGATTGCAAATAAGGATTCTACCAGATACGAGTGAAGAAGGAAGCTCAATACATGACAGCTTTCAGTTGCCCGTTTGGACATTTTGAATGGACAGTCATGCCTTTTGAACTAATGAATACACCCTCTTACTTCCAGGAAAGAATGGATAAAATATTTTGTGGTTGTGAAGACTTCCTCTGTGTTTACATTGATGATCTTTTGGTATTTAGCAAAGACTTTGATAAGCATAAAGCTCATTTAGAAACATTTTATAGATTAGCTTTAAATTCTAGGATTGTTTTGTCCCTATCAAAAATTCAATGGTGCCAAGACTCTTGTAAGTTTTTAGTGATGGTTGTTAACAATGGTAAACTTGAGATGCAACCTCATATTAAAGACAAGATCCTTGAACTTCAACCTCCACTAAATACTAAGGAGCTGCAAGAATTCTTAGGAATTTTAAATTATGTAGGATTTGATCGAGAACCTTTACAACAGATACTCACCAAGTGAAAACCTCAATGGAGCAAAGTTCATGATGATGCAGTCGAGACTATTCAACAAAAGGTACAAAATCTTCCTATTTTGCATGTTCCCACAACTAATTAATTTGTGTTATATACTGATGCTTCATATTATGTATGGGGAGGACACTTATGTTTCATCAGAGATGGAAAAGAATATATATGAAAATATGCCAGTGGTGTATTCCCCCAGGAAGTGAGAGAATGGATTTCTTCTGACAAAGAAATTTATAGTGTGATCAAGAATTTAAAGAAATTTGCTTTAAGATTAATGCATCTAAAGAAATTTGTCATTAAAACTGATTATACTAGATTCCTCATTTTTAAAGAAAAGGATCATGGTCGAAAGGACGGCAAAGGGAAACATCTGAGATGGCAAGAATATTTAAACCTATTCAATTATGAAGTCCAACACATTCCAAGGAAGCAAAATATTGTTGCAGATTATTTGAGCAGACAAAACCTTGGAGTATTTATGCAAAATCCAGCTTCATCACAATGCAATCCATGTTTTATAATGACAAGAGAATTTGATGTCTATTTTCAAACTTTAAATCAAGGAGCTCCAAGGACCATATTAATGAGAGGAGCCAATAAGAAATGTTTAGACTATGCTAATTCTTCAGCAGAAACACTCTCTCATATAGGGTGTGTATCTGAATCAGCAATATCTAGAGAAAATTTTGGTGAATTCTAAATATTAAAAATAAATACTGATTACCAATATTTATTACTATTAGACATCATCAGAAAACCATTCTTTACACGGTTAATCTCTTACCAGGCACCAATCACTTTCCAAATTTCGGATTTCTTTAAATATGTCGGACCCAAAAGGGTTAATCCAGATTTCCATCTTGATGAAAAAATTGTTATACGGGTTATTATCAAGCGCAAGCTAAAATGGGAGTCTTCTTTCTCTCTGTGATGGCCTGTCCCCAAATGAATCAACTCTCTGTGATCCTGAAGAGTCTCTGATATCTAATGCAGGAAATCTGGAAATCACATTTTGAAACACTCCTCTACTTCAATATCAAACACCCGATAAGTGGAATATCCGGAGTTTGTGACTCCTCTGAATTAGCCTGATCTAGGCGTAGACTGTTCCCGGCTGGAGATGCTCTGTCGACAACAGAAGGAATGCTTATTCTTGCGGAGAATGAATTATAATCACTTATTTTTCTCTTTGGGACCCGCTCGTGGCTTTGACATCTGGTGGTGATTTGTCTTTGCAAGAGTCTCCCCTTCCGTAATCCTGTGATGATCCCTATTTTTTCCTTTGTGTAATCTTAAATATCTTCATTGTGGAAGATCGCGACCTTTCTTCAATCGATATGTTCCTCCTGTATGAAGAAGCCATTGTGGGCATCGAGCATCATAGAGAGTCTAAGTATCTTCAAAGTTTGAAGTTTGTCTCTTGCATTTTATTGAGTATGCTCTATCTCTGTGCATAATTGCGATCTAAGATATCAGAAAGATAATTTGCTAAATTATTGTAAATTTCTTCTTAAAGTAATATCCAGAAGCCATATCCATTCGACCGACAATCTCCACACTATTTCTTCAAAGAAACAGTTTCCACATTCATTAATCAGATCTGATCGTTAATGGGCTTCACCACTCTTCTCCTTCCAATTGTGATTCTTCCCTCAATAAGAGTTTAGATCTTGGGGTTTGGATTAGGTGGAACTAAGCTATTAGGAACCCGAATAGTTACTAATGGACTACCCTCTCCCTTGTTAGCCTTGCTCATATTGTTGTCACGCAGAGTAAGAATAAAATTGACTATGGAATCTCTCATTGAATTTGCCAATGATTTCTGGCTCTGTGTGAGTTGAGCTGCAAATTCTCTCAAGGCCTTATCAGATGATTTTTATCTCTATGACCCATCATTTTTGCTCCTATATCTGAAATCTAAGGATTCTTTCTCTTTTCTCTTTTCGAATAGCAAGAATCTCTAGCATTGTATAAAATGAACTCACCCTACAAATTGGTAGGATTATTGCTCTAATATCATTGTCATATCCCCTCCTAACTAGTGTTGATAATTATGACTAAATATTTTTTAAAAGCATAAAACTCAACAGTGTAACCTTATTATTACACCAGCAAGGGTATTCCAAGCAGCCAAAAATAAATGTCAATTCAGGATCCAACTAGAAATTATACAACCAATATTAGATCAGATTTGAATAAAATTAAGGGAAGATAAGTCCAAAACTTATGAGTTAATAGATAAACAACACAATAAATTGTAGTTTCCTGCATAGTACAACTAGCTAACAATAACAGCTAGTAATAAGGTTTTTGTAGGCATAAACAGAGGCTAATATTCACCAAAAATTTATTGATAAACCGACAACCTCTTACTAGACGTTGTTGCTTTAGAATAATGAAGTTGAATACACAGGCTGCTGCTATAGACTGTATCCCTGCAAGCTGCAAACTCAGTTAAAACTGTTGTGCTGGAACTGGGATGACACTAATTCTAATTGATACATTGCCTGTTGAAATTCCTGAAATTCTATGCAACTCTAGAGCTAGAATCACCTATAGATATTCAAGGGTTTTCGTCCTTGAATCTCTTACAATCTTAGGGTTTTCGCCCTTGAATCTCTTACAAACCTTAGGGTTTTCATCCTTTGGATTGGATGAACAAATGTTCAAAATGGGGACTTGAAGAAATATGAACTGAATGAATGCTTCTACTGGCCTCCACTTGTTTAAACAAACTCCTACATCCTAGGGAAATGGCTTCTAGGGCAGCCACCTCCTTCCACCACATAAATTTTAAATATTTTATCACATATGACAGGTTGGCAACCATCTTTTGGCCTTATATTTTAGTATTATATCAGATATGACAGGCTATGACAGGTTAGAGATCACCTTTTGGCCCAATATTTTAGTATTATATCAGATATGACAAGTTGTCGTCTTTTTTGTTTTGTTTTTTAATTCTTTTATTATATTTTTTTAGCTTTTGGCTACCTATAATATTTACAATATTTTAATATTTATTTTTCCAGCTCATTGGGAAGGGGAACATGATAGTAAACCACACACAAAACTACAAGGTAATCATTAACCAATTGAAGTTAAATTCTTGGGATTATAAGCAGCAACAAAATACCAAAACCCTCCTATAATCAACTAAGAAATAAATAAGTTAGAACCTTGCAAATGTTCTTCGGTATGGTCCAATATGCAATTGAACAAATTGCTGCAACAAATTAGAAATTAACTTTAAGGGGCATAGCAGTCCCAAAATGGCATGACCTCAGTTTCCAAGTGTATAGCTGGGCTGTTAGAAGAAGTTGCAAGGGTCAACAGCCCATTTAAACCTCCAAAGGGACAATGATTCAGCTATTACAGAAGTACAATCAAGCCTGTACTATGCATGGCCTCCAAAATAAAGCTGCAACTAAATTAAAAAGGGAAACAGTGACCTTGAAAGTGTGTGGCGGATGTTGTATGAGCTAAGACAATGAATCTTAGACCAACAACAATGTTTCTTGAAAATCATTCACAAGTAATCTCGCATTCAAAGTTGAACATGTACGGCTAACATGTACAAACTATAATATGCTCAAAAGAGGCTGTGGTCAGCATGGGAAAGAGATGGTTTTCCCAAACATAGAAAATCTCCCCCAAATATATTGTGATATGATTCCTTGATGGTGCAGCCTATTTCAGGAAGTGGTACAGCCCTTGTACAAACTATAATATGCTCAAAAGAGGCTGTGGTCAGCATGGGAAAGAGATGGTTTGCCCAAACATAGAAGATCCCCCAAATATATTGTGATATGATTCCTTGATGGTACAGCCTATTTCAGGAAGTGGTACAACCCTTCTACAACTACTCAGCCTTCACAAAAAAGACCCAATATGATTTGCTAGCAATAATTATTTGATATTCATAAAAAATGGTACAACTCTTTTCTTTGGTATGGCGCTTCCAATTCATAAGGATGTCCATTAATATGAAACCATAAATTATTTCAATCACAACAAATATCAATTTACTTCCATACTAAGTATGGCACCCCATAATAAAATTATTCATTATGAATTAGCATTCCCCTTCAATAAAATTAATCAACAATAATATTGTACGGTCAAGACCAAAATGGTACGGTTCAAATACATGAATATAAAGGTTTGAAATAGTATGATCAGCCACTCATACAACATTAACCTTCAAATCAGAATATATAATATTCTGAAAAAGCTCCTTGAACATATATCAAATATAAAATTCATAAACTCACTGAATAATTTTAAAATAACAAACTGGAAAATACTTAATATCTTCAACTGATAACCTAGAACTGAAAATAAATTGCAACTATGACCCCTGAGTGGAATCACCAAGAACAGGCAAGGGGGTTTTCGTCCTCCAATCCAAACTGGTATCCAAGAGGGTTTTTGTCCTCCAAATTTCTACACCAAAGGGATTTCGCCCCCCGTTGTGGAGATAAATAAAATGCTCAAACTCTTAAATAGGTTTTGATGCCAATAACAATGGATAACTCTTCTCTATGCCCAATCCTCCTTCTATAGACTTGTCAATTAAAAAATTTAAATAATTGAGTATTATTTTCTTTTTCCCTTTCCCTCAAAAACTTTCTAAGCCCAACCCTTGAAGCTGTTCCTCATGAGGGCTTTCGTCCTCAATGAAGCTGAGTATTTCCAGGCTCTATAATCCACCTGCAAAACCCTTATCAAATTTCTTCTCCAATATGAATTGCAAATGATCTCCAAATGGCTTTTTATATTTTACTCCAAATCCGCACGCCCAAATTGGCATTTGAAATACATTTCATTTAATTTTGATTCCCACCTTATAAGCCCTTTTAAAATTGGCACTTAACTTTATATTATAAAGTATACTTTTAAAATCACTTATATCCCCTTTAATACAAAGTCCCTTTTAATATATATTAATAACGCATAAAGTTAAATACTTTAATTTAACTTTATAAATGACGTTATTAAAACCCAATGCATAGGACCATAATAAAACCAAAATAACTCCAAGATATAAGTCCACCATCAAGCCCAATATAGTAACACTGCCAACTGACCATACCAGAGACCCCATAAGTAGTAAGTATGGTCCAAGTGTCTAGATAAGCTTCAGAAAACACACTGCGAGAACCCTGGCAAACAATGAGCTGGGAAAACACTGACTGAGCTCAAAAGGTTGACTGAACAAATCCGCAAACACCCTCAAGAGGCCCCCTAACCACCCTATTAGTCCACAGGGACCAAGTGATGGACTCTCTGCAATAGATCACTCCTAGGAAAAGGGGACATTACACTTTTGTAGAAACCTCACCAATAGCAATCATGGATGGCATAGCAGATTTTGTAGACTCTACTAGCATACCTTTCAATCTTGCTTCCCTCTCCATAAATAATCTACTTATGTCTTGCCTTTTCAAATATGGTTATCTTTGGACAAACTCTAACCCACTGTCCTATACCGCCCAAAAGGTGACTCAATACTTTGGTGTAGCTCCCTTTGAAGTCTTTTTTGAACAAATGACACAACCAAACTCTACTCCCCTTTGAATTTTTATTTTAATCTTTGTCTATACTCTATAGCTCTTACTAATAGCAAAAGATGTTTAGAGGATTTGAATGGGCTCTTTGCAGAAGGTCTTAAGAGGACAGAAGGGCATTAAAACAGGTTATGTGGCTGTCTCAATTCACCCATACCACTCCCGCATCCTAGTGAACCCCCAACTCTTGTTTATGCCCTGATAACATTTTCATTTTCACCACCCTTGCCCTTGCTCATGTTGTTGTTTGAGAAAAAAACAGAGTGTAAACTGAAAAAATAGAACAAAATTGAAGATAAAAATAAAAAATTGCCTTAAATTCAAAACTCAGACACAGTGAAAGATTAAAAAAATAAATTGAGAGCTATAAAAAGCTACCTCACTGTTGCTGCTCTTTTTCTTCTTCTTCTCTTCTCCTCTGCCAGTCCTCAATGTTCACAAATGGCTGCAATCAGGCAATGTATTTGGTGGCTGCTGCTGTGTTTTCTTTGTTTTTAAAGAAAGGTCAGTATTTAAGGTTTTGAAAGAGGTGTGGGGACCTTGCGGCTCCCCCACCTCTCTTTTTTTTGTTTGATCTTTTTAATGAAATTGGAAAATAAATTAAATTAAATCCATGTCTTATGTGTGGAAACAATCAACCATCCCTGGATATACTCAGACTGCATTTCGCCATTTCTAGTTGGAGGACAGATAGGGAACAGCCCAGGGACATTTCCAGCACATCCCTAGAATGCCTCGGGTACAGGGACGGCCAGAAAAGTCCCAAGGACGGGTCTTATCTACATGCACTATGGGTGAAACAAACCATATATACATAATTTATCTTAGAGAAATACCATACAAATATTGTAGT
This sequence comes from Sequoia sempervirens, assembly GCA_007258455.2. NCBI lineage: Eukaryota > Viridiplantae > Streptophyta > Pinopsida > Cupressales > Cupressaceae > Sequoia > Sequoia sempervirens. The sequence continues at coordinate 288,658 of VDFB02352304.1, read as the reverse complement.
ATAGATTACACACATACAAAAGGTAAGAAAGGGAGTATTATTTTAATCACATCACAACGTACAGCAATCATCTCATCAAACTCATATTACACCAATGATGCAAATGCTCATGATAGATAGATAAGAAATGAAATATTTACGATCTATGCACAATGCAATAAATGGAATATAGATGTATGTCCTAAGAGAACAGGTGCTACAGTCAGGAGTATGCCAACCCATTGAATTAGTCTCATAACCAAAATCAAAATAATACTAGTCCTAACTCCTGACTCTCACTCATGTACAACATGACACAATTTCTCATTTTATTTATGTATTATAACTCTTTATTACAGATGTGGTCAACATCTACCCTGCCAATAACCAGAGTGTGGATGATATTTATCTGTAGAAAAAGCCATTTTCGCTTGAAATTGAGCTGGCTCTGCACTAGAAGGAAATGCTGGAGTCAGCATAGGTCAAATTAGAGGCAGCGATAAGTTAGATAAGAGCTCAAGGCACTTGAAAATTCTGAAAGGAGGATGGGAAAGTGCTCTTTTCTCCAAATTACTTCAACTCTATTTCAAACAAAATGCTTGCACCACAGCTGTCTTCCCATTTTACTATTGTTGTGTGTATTTCAGCTTCTACCTTGCTTCCTTGGCCTTCATCTGTGTCTCCTGCTCCAACTCCTTTGTTGCTGTACTTTGCCAACTCTAGCTTCAACATAGAACCTTTTCCCAATGCTTCCTTGAACTTCCTGCTGGATTACTATGTTTGTTCCCAAGCACTCCTCAATTCAAGTTTCTGAAGATGAACTTGGTTTTTCATGGTCTACCATCTTCCTTTTCCACTTAACTACCTTGTCCTTTGGTCTTTAGTTCTCCATAGTGAGTTTCAAACATGTGTTGTTGGATTGTTTGTGGATCATCTCATCCAGGACTATCATATCCCGCCTCCATCTTTTTCTAGCATGTGAAGTTTAGTTGGAACTGGAAGTTTATTAATATTTGTTGTGCTTACTATTCTGTTCCAGCTCTAAGATTATTGAGAGCAATGCCTTGTGATTTCAGAACATTAGTATAGACAGAATTTCCTGACTCATTAAACAAGTGGATATTGCACAAATATTGAATCTACCAATTTTCCTTCAGTTATAATAGCCAATCAGCCACTGCAAACGCTTTCTACAGCAATGTATCTTGTGTTTGCTGCAATTATTCTATACAGGGTTATACTCCGTTTTTACTGCACTAAAAATTTGTTTAATAGAAACAATTTAGGCAAGTTCCTAAGGCCATAAAAGTCAGGTTGATAAGAAAAGAACCAGATCGACAGATAACAGAACCAGCAGGAGAAAGAAATAAAACAATTATTTCTAATATTAATAAAGCACAACGCATTAGATAGGATACAGTATCACAAAATTAGAGCTCACTACAGAACAGATTAGTCAAGTATGATTTGCTCAACCAACATTCAAAGATAACAACTTCAACAACATAAGCATTGATGACTAAAGTTCAGCAATCCAAGGTGCAAATAAGCTAGATCATTTATGAAAAATCCATACCAAATAGAAAAAGAGGAAATGTCTGAATCATTCAAAGCAAGAAATTCAATATTTGGGGCTTTGAATCTGGAAGAAAAATGATATGGAAAATGAACTAGGAAGCCATATATGCTCAAGGATAGAAACCCGTGTAACACTGATGTCCAATGATGAGTATTGGACCATGATGATGATCCTACCTTTAGGACTTTAGATTCCCCTTCTTATTGCTCCCCTATGAATAATTCATGGCCATCACCCACCATCAGGAATACACTCAGCTGATCATATACATGCATCACATGCACTTCAATATTCTTATCCCACTTGGCCAAGTGTAACACTTTTACAGTCTTTGCAACAGAAACAAAAGCTTTAATTCTGTTCAACACTTGTATATTTACTTATAGCCTATGTTACTGGAAATGAGAAAAGGGAACAGTAACAGAAATATGACACGAAACAGGATAAGATCATGCATAAATGGAATAAATGTGTCTATATATCTAACTATAACAGGATAAGAGGGATCATACATAAACAGAATACATATATGACATGTCTTTATACCTACCAGGAAATGAGGGATCATGCATAAATGGCATATATATTAAAAGGATAATAAGGATAATACATAAACAGAATATATGTCTAATATCTGTCTCTGGGTGTGTGTATTTCAGAATAAGGACATGCATAAACAGAATACATTTGTCTATATATCTCTATACAACAGGATAAGAGGGGTCAAGCATAGGCAGAATATATAGATGTCTATATAACTCTGCCTCTCTGTGTGTGTGTGAATGAGAGCACATGCATCATATGCATATGCATATCTGTGTCATGTGAGCACACACGTGTGTGTCATGTGTGCATGTGAATGTGTGTGTGAAGGGTGTGTGTACACACATTAGGTTGCCACCAAGCGAGACACCAACTTGTGGAAGCCTACGAAAGGATTGTTTTTCATATTTATAATTATTCATAATGTGCAGACATGCTCTTTCCCCTCAGCCTTCTCTGTAGAGCATACAAGCCTTCAGCACTGGGTCCACTCGAGCTGTATGCCTATTTTTTAGACATTTTTTGGAAAAATTACTGGCAATACTTTTAAGATAATTAAAAAAAAAAAGTGGAAAGGGAGGAGAATTGAATTATATGATTCAAACCTCATCTGGATTCTGTTGGAAATGAAATGGAAGTAATCCCAATGGTCGAAGAATCTACTGATTATTACCTTGTGCATGTTCTTCCCCTTTTATACCCATCCCTCTACACAGATTGAACGAGGATCTAACAGAGGATAATATTGAGGACTTAATATGGTATTACATTGTAAGTAGGATTTAATACCAAAAGTAAAGTGGGTTGAATATAATAAAGCCGGATTTCCTTTCTATACAAAATATTAAATAAGTATGTGGAACACTTGCAAAGCAAGGGCAACTGTAAAGAGACAGATAAATATAATAACGTTGATGGGGGAAGAAGCTCCTACACTAACAAATTGTGGTATAAAGGCTGTAGGATAAGAAATTCAACATTAGAGCTACTAAAGCATTTACAATAGCTTGAGACATCAAGACTCAACGCGGCTTAGCACATTATTTGCCTATAACCTGTTGATATAAGAACTGAGGCTTTAATGCCTTGTGTTTTGACTTTTGAGTGATGATTTCATATTTTGTCAACCTTAGAAGTATTTGCCATTGTAGTTATCAGTCCACACCTTATAACGATTATACTACAACTTGCCAGAACCTAGAAGTATAAACCATTTAAGGTATCAATCCACACTCTATTAAAGATTAGGACAAACCCTCTTGTCGGATACATAGGAGTGCGACTGTAGGGCCTATACATTTCGCAGGACTAGGCTGACTCGTCCTGTGAATAGGTCTAATCCCCAGGTCACTGAGATAGCTTAGGTTGGTGATGAGCTCTTAACCCCTCTTGGAGATACTCTTCAGCAGTCAGATTTAAACTGGTCCTAACAAGCATAGCCTTGCATAAGTGTTTTGAGCCTTACCAATTCCAGCAAGAAAATTTACAATTAGAGAACAGAGTCAGGTCAAAAGTTTGAGTCTAGCTGGTCCATTACTTTCAAAATTTATATAATTAAAATTCTAGTTCAGTGTAGGCTTTAGACTGGTGCCATCTTGGGGACATTTGAGAATTTATAATAGACTCATGCAAAAAGAAAACCTAACGCTCAAAAACCTCACGAAAGAAAATATGAAAAACTCTTACAAACAACGCTGACAAGGTCTAAAACAATTCGAAATTACGAAACGAACAAAACATCTAACACGTTTATGAAAATTCGTTCTGAAAGTAAAAATGCCAGGAGAAATTGAAAAGGCTCTAAAAAAAGGCAAAAGAATCGTTGTGGTTAATAAACTTTAATTGCTAAGCTATGGTCAAGATTTGGAATCCCCTAAAGTCGGTTCAAATACAACTGATAATGGGTATGAATTTGCATACCTTCCTCGTTGGAAGTTTCGACAAAGTTCTGTCCTCCTGTTCATCTGAAAGTATACTGCTTACACCCCAAATTTGAAAAGAGATATGAAATGGATCAATTTTGCACGAATCCAAATTATAATGGATGAATTTAGCAGCATTACGATATACAACTTTGGCCGTACAGAAAACGCAGTAGATTCAAATATTTTTAAGCAGCTTCCCGCAGTCTAGATTTCTTTCTAGTAAGGATTCATTGAGATTTTCAAAGAGAATGGCTATCTTCAATTTGAACAGCAGTAAGAAATTTCAGTTACATATTAGAAATGGGAAATGGAATCCATTTGTTTTGGGTGGTATGAGCAAATTTGTAACGAAAGCCTTGGTAAATTATTTTTTTAGTTTTTTAAAGATGATTTTTCATTATTTTTTTGCTGTATAAATTATTTCATTAATTTTTTATAAAATAAATAAATATTATTTATTTTTATATTTTTGTAAGAATGATTTTTTAATATATGTAATTGTTATTTTTTTATTAAATAAAATTTTATAAAAAACTTAAATTAAAGCACATTGACATATAAAGATAATCTTCCTAAAGATTTTATTTTATTTTCCAAATTTTATTAACTTCAAAACATATATTAATACAAATAATAATTAAATTAAAATAATTTTAAAATTATTATAATTATTCATTGAATTATATAGTTTCAATCTTATTATTAATTCTTAAAAGCATTATAATTGGATTAGAATTAAGAATAAGGTAAAAATTATGGTTAGAAATATTCAAAAATTAAAATAAATTAAAAATAAAATATTAATAATAAAAATCACTAAAATGAATTTGATTGAAGGAATTTGAGGATGGCATTCGATAGCTCTACTTGTCGAGTTAGGGCGACCATGCCCTAGCTCGATCCCTGCATTTTGCTTGAAACTGCACTGGGAGGGGGGTTTGTGCTTGCTTTTGGGGGCAACGGGTGGCGAATTTCTTCTTCAATTGCTTTCACACTGTCTTTGCCTTGCGTGTGGAGACTGATTCTTGGCGTTGAGCGGTGAGTTTGGTCTTGTTGGGAGTCGTGGGTGTGTGGTGTGGAGCAGGCCTTTGTGCCTGGTTTCTACTTCTTGTGCGGCCTCTTATCGGAGGTGCATCCTTAGTGCTTTGACAACGTTTAGTGGTGAGCGTTGACTAGGGTTTTTGAAACCCTTGTTTTGGTTTTTTATATCTTTGGGGCTTGCATGCTCGTTGTGGGTTGGGTATAATGTCGCCTGGGGAGACCTTGGGTGCTAGCCCCAAAATGGATTTTCGATCAGCAATTAGTGCAAAGTCTCCTCCACATGCTTCAAAGGTTTTCAATAATAGTTTGTATTTGATGGAACCAGGGCTAAATGGAGTGGGCTCGTCTAGTGGGGCTCGGATCATGAAAATCAATGGATGTTTGGAACGTTGCAAGGAGAGGCCGAAACTGGTCATCCCATTGGAGATGGTTGCAAAGGACATCGAATATTATTCAAGAGACGATGGAAGCGAAGTGTGAAGTGGCGTATCCCTTGGACAAAGAGGATGTTGAGAAGCTAGAGAGACTGGGACTTTGAGAGATTTCTTTGGCTTCGACTTGTGTCTGAAGGGGAAGGAGGGAGAAAAAGAAAGTCATGAGAGTGGCTAAATGGCTTCCCCCTCCTGATGGAATTCTGAAGATTAATACTGATGGCTCCTAAAGGGGAAATTTTGGACCTGCTAGAATTGGTGGAGTTGGTAGGGATTCTTCAGGGACAGTGGTTTTCTTCTTCTCTATTTATGAAGGGATGCAAACTATCAACCTTATGGAAGGTCTGGTGATCCTCTCCGCTCTTGAACGGGCCTATGCTTTGGGATGGAGAAAGGCTATCTGTGAGTCTAACTCACAGGTTTTGGTTAGTTTTCTTAATGCTCGGAAGGTGGATGTTGTCAGTTAGCAGTTGGCTAGGATGGTGCAGCAGATTTTGCAGATTAGTTCCTTGATGGAGGTGGTTTCTTTTGTCCATATTCCGAGGGAGTGGAATAGAGCAACAAATTGCTTGGCGAAATGGGCTTCGGAGCATCTTGATGGCTGGAAGATTGAGGGGTGGGAGCAGATTTCCCAAGAGCTTTGCCATGATTTGGAAAGGATTATTGTGGAGGATGGAGATGAGATTGGTGATGGATGATGTTGGTTCTTGCTTTGTTTAATTGCATCTTTTGGGTTTCCTGGGGCTTAGGCCCTTTGCTCTGTTGTAATGCTCTTTTCTGAATTTCAATAAAGTTTTTACCCTTTTTAATAAAAAAAATCACTAAAATATAATTAATAGATATAATGTTTCAAAATTTTATTCATTTAATATCTTTATTTCAAATCTTATTCCCAATATTTTGAGTCACTCTACAATTCTTTATTGTTAGGGTTAAGGTTATGAGCATAATTATGGATAGTGTTACTGTCACGTCCGCATTTTAATGGGGAGATAACACAAACATCACAACTTTTTTTATGTTTAAACATAGATTTACAAACTAATATGCTCCTAACAAGCCACCATTACACAACAAAATTACTAAGTTCCAACGTTATTAGACATGATTACACTATTTGGATAACAACACATAGCTTAATTAGTTGTAGGTTTTTGTTGATCGACTCTCTTAATCTAGTTTTATTGATAATCAACTTTAAACTCTTACAAAAGTCACAAAGAGATATTGATATCAATATTGCCATTACTCAATTAGTATTGATTTACAACATTAAATATATAGATACCTCCTCATCCCCTTTCTCAAATAGGGCTTCATCATGAAAATTATTTGGATTAAATTAATTTTGTATGTACTTAATAACCCTCATAATGGGAAACTAAACACTACATGATTGGTTTTTGGATCCTTCATTTCCCTTTTAAGTCATTTAAAACTAAGCCCTTAAATTACCTTCACCTTTAATTAATAAATTTTGCATTAATTAATTTAGGATATAGTTTGATGCAAATCTTGAGGTGAGTTAAAATATTCCTTCTTACGACCTTAATTATAAATGGAATTTTTTTCATTTGGATATTTTCATTTGATAAAATATCGCTAGCCCACACTTACATGTTTACCAAACTATTTTAGAATATCAACTTAACTATTTTGATATTTCATTTGATTCATCTCAGTAAGGCCTCTTTCTTAAACCCATTTAGACAATAGATTTACTGAGTAATTGTAATAACTTTCACCTTCTTTTATTTTTATACTTTAGGGCTAATTTAGACCTAAATATTTTGATAATGTTTAACTCATTTTCATTTAATTAGATAATTGATTTCACAAAGTTAAGTGCTTAAATAGACTTTTTAGCTTTATGCGCAACCAAGGAATCCAATTTAACCCATTTGACCTCATTTAAATTAATTATAAATCTTAAGATCACATTAATAAATACTCTTGTTTGATCTTCAATTTAAATCCCTTTATAAACCTTAGTTATAAATTTATCACTTATGTCAATGTATTATTATGAATAATTTTAATGAAGCCTTTGATTTATTATTATTTTTTTGTTGGTAATAACAATCACTTATTTAAATTGATAATCCCCTTTTGTATAGATGAGACATATTGATGAGAGATTCAAAATACTTTCATTTTATGTTTAAAAGACTTGTTATTTTTGTTAATTGACATGACTGGCAGTAGATTATAGATTAACATATTTACTCATTTTGCTTTATGTTTAGCTAAATTAGTGGATATATTTGAAGTAATGGTTTATGTTGGATGCGTTACTTTATGATGTTAATAATGAGAAAATTATGTTGCGTTGATCTTTTACTACCATAATTGTCATCCTTTTCCTAAGGGTTTTGAATAGGGTATTTTAAAGATTGATGGTGTGGTTAAACTCTCTGTTTAATCAAAGGAAATAATCACGCCATTTGATGGGCTCAACTGGATGATGAGTCACTCAAGTCCAAATCGGCTTCTTTATAGTCGGTTATGGAACTTCTACTTCCAACGCCAATCTAGCATATTTCTCTATGTCCTGCTTTAGTCTTGTTTTAGTTTTGCTTTAATCTTTAGTTAGACACCTTGAATCTTGGCAGTTAATCGCCATGTTGTAAATTCAATAAGGATATGTTATAAATATCCATGTTTCGGTTTTAAATAGGAGTTAGATAATTTTTAATCAAATTTTTGTAATCGATGGCAATACTTTGTTTTGTGTCCCACTTTGATCAAATTGAATGAAAGTAAGAAGTTAACTCAATCACTGTGTTAAGGGATCTTACCTGAGGAAGAGTAGGGCCCACTCAACCACAGGGATCAATCTTGTGTTGGTATTTTACTAAGTTATGCTATTTCTAGTTATTAATATTAAATCTAAAGTGTTAGATGTTAATTCTGGAGTGATAAGTTGTTGAATCATTTTTAGTTGTTGAATGATAAACCTGGATAATTACTTTTGTTTGCATCACTTTTGAATTTAGTTTATCATGGTTAGATTAAGTGGTTAGAATCATTATAAGATTTATTAGATTAATCAGATTTAGATGTTGTTTGAAATAATTAAGTTTGGTAATTATTTGTTGAGTTTAATTAGAAGCAATGATGGAGACTTATGAAAAGATGGAATTGAAGTTAGTTGAAAATTTGTTTATGGAAATTAGTGTTTATGTTTTCTAGATTAATTGTCGTTTAATTTTTCTAGATTAATTGTCATTTTCTTGCAATTCATTTATGTTCTTAAAATAGTATTTAATTTCCAGCAAATCTTAAGATAGATTTCTTTTAAAGCAAAATAGAATTAATTTGGATTTCGTATTTTAAATTAAGAATTAAAGTAGATGTTAGTCTTCTCCATGAATCAGTCTCAATCAAGTCCAATGAAGTCAGAAATAAATCAACAAAACTTTAGTTTAGAAAATAAGATAGAATTAATCCTTAGGAATTAGTCGCTACAATTCAGCTCCTGAGCGCTCTTGAAGAGCTCCTGAAAGCTCCCGAAGAAGCTAAATTGATACCTGAAGTCACTAGTTATAGTGCAAAACTCTCCAAAAATCTGTGACAACCATCCTTATCGCATATAGCTCTGAGACACACCTGGTATGATAAATAATTGACTAAATGATGCAAGTTGTGACATCAACAACCTTGCCCATCACATATATAAACAAGGTGAAATAATTTTGTGAAAACCTATTTTAAATAATCAACATTCTTTTTTAACAATATTTTATCCAATATTTAAACCATTCATCATAATTTTATGTATTTAAGTTTATCAATTGAATTAAATAATTATAAGATAATTTAGTCCACATTTTATGATTTGTCTAAAAATTAACCCATGAATAGTATTTAAATTACAATAAAACAAATTTAAAACAACTCTCTCTTTTCCATTTAGTAAGATTCTAAATTACTACTTGTCATTTTAAAGATTTAAAATAAGGTGGTAATATCAAGTTGTAAAAGTTTCCTTAAATATTAAATTACAACTCATGTTTCTCATTTATTGAAAAAACTTTCGATAATTTAGTTTAAACAAGGTTTTTAATTTAAACAAAAGTGAGTTGTTGAGCATTCAATCTCCACCCTTACATCATAGCGCAAACAAAAAGAACCCTAATCTATAAGGATGTTCTATAAACCCCTTTTTTTCTTTCTCTTATTTTTATTTTGCTTGTGCTTATAGATATGAAGAATGGATTGGAAGGGATATTTTGTGTTTGTTGTAGGTTTCATTGATTTCCTTGCTCATTCTTTCCTTCCATTCTCACTTTATTTTTTAGTTGTATTGTATCTTTTCAATACTTACAATTTTCTTGTCTTTAATCTTATTTGTAATTCTCTTCCTTTGCATGTTACAAGGGTTTGCAATTTATGACAGATCTGAAACTTTAAATTCATGGAAGTTTATTTTTATTTGATGATTTAATAACTTAGAAATTTGTTTTAGCAAGCCCTTCTTTAATTATAATAAAATGTTGTCTCTGTGTTTATATTTCAAGATCTGCAACCCAATTTTTTTTCCCCTAATGCCAAAATCGCAACATTGCAGATGTGAGTCTATAGGAGTGGCGTTGGGAGTTTGATACTGGCAGATCTGAGCATGTATACATTTCCATATGTTCCATTCTATTTATGCACTCATTTATTCATATGTGTACTTATTTCTCTAAACTCATCTGCTCTTTTACTTTCATTTATTTATGACAAACTATATTCACGGCCCTTTGAATTCACAAGAGATAATGGATTTTGAATGCATTTTTATTTTCAAATAATACTCAAGACCAGATTTATCCCCTTTATTTTATTTAGTTGCACAGGCCACAACCCTTCTATTTTATTATTTTTCATATTTTTTTGAAACTTTTAATATATTATAGTTTTCAATATAATTTTTATTCTTATTTAAAGTAGTAAATGTTTAATATATAATGAATATAGAGTATATAATATTATGTATAACTTTTTTATATATTTGATATTTTAAAATATATTAATATTGTGTATTTATGGAATGCATATATATTTAAGAAATGGATATTTAACTCTTTTTTTTTTATAAGTATTGGATACATATATACACATGTATAGGCTTATACATATTTATTTATCAAAATAATCTAACTTATAAGTATAAAAAAGTCAAGGAAGGATAGCTTAAAGTATTTGTATTTATTAATAATAAATTGATGCATTAATTTATTAGAATTAAAACTTGTAAGTAAATTCCAAAATTTGGGTAAGATAGTTTTACAAATAAGAATGTAGGAAAATGTTGGTTATTGAAGTTTAAATTAAATCAAGTAAAGAAAACATCTATACATATTTATTATTAAAAAAGAGAGTTTGTGAGAGTTAAACTTGATCTTTCTCTTTTTTCAAACAAGAATGCAAGCTAGCCATCATAATCTTAGAAACATTATACTTATTACATTAATATCATATTATTTCATTGCTAAATCTAAATCTGCACATTTTATTTCTCAAGACATCATGTTTTGTTTAATAACAAAAAGCATTAAACTATACTTCTCATACAAAACTTGCAACACCATAACAAGGAATTATTCATGTATTTATTTATTTTTTACATAAACCCTTTACATCCTTCCTTTTTATAGCAAACACTAGCTTTCAAAATCACAATTAATATTTGGGAATGCAATGATTAGCATGTCAATGCATAAGGACTTGCCTTATTCCATTTTCCTTCTATCATTAAACCAAATATAAAACCCATCTTTTATTTGCAAGGTTAATCAAAAATTATAAATGTTCCAAGAACCATTCCCATTCAAAAACTATCATATCACTAATTTCATCAACTACAAGCAATTAGGGGAAAGAGGACTTATCCTTCTACATCATAGCAGAGATGTAGCCTCTTTCTCCAAGCTGCTATCCTTTGAATCCATTACTTTTCCTTTCTCACATAGCTCTAAAACTTTCATCTCCAAACACAAGTATGAAAACCAAACCAAAAAGAAAGAAAAAATGAACTCTTCAAACTCTCAAGAAAAATGATTAAGTTCTCCCCAAAGAAAGAGAGAATCCCCCTTACCAAAATTCCATGAGATTTTAAACAAAAAAAAAATAGGACTCCACACCATACCCCAAGTTTCCCACCAAGTCATCTCCTTTATTAAAGAGGTATGGTGTACTTGCATGTCCCTTTTTTCCAAGTCTATTCCAATAAATGAGAAGGAAAACCAAAGGGGACGGGAATGGGTCAAATCCATCCTTTCATCCCCAAAAATTTTCATCTCCCTTCAAAGCCATTTAAGGGTGGTCATAAATAAGGTATGGGCAAAGGTATGGTAAAAACAATCCCCCAATCCATAGGTACTATTCCTAGGGTCTTTAGAATGCAATAAATGACTAAATTATGACCTCTTTGACTCTCATTAAATCACTTCTAAACTTGCATCTGAAATTCACCTCTTTACACACCACTTGCGATTTAATTGACATGACTCTACATTTAATTAAAGCATAAAACACATCTCACACATAAACACCATGTTACACATTATCCATAGACCTTAGTTCTCCAAATATTTCCTATATGCTAAAGTCATATTTAAAACTCAAAATAACTAAACCACCACCACTATATTCGATGCTTAATTCCAACCATGCATTGAACCACTTTTATTATGTGTGATCACATTCAAATACTTCACTAAGTGACATATTGACAAGGGTTTGAATTGGTTCTCCCTTCTTCCTAATGGCACACATCTCTTAAGCATTTTCTTAATACAAGGTCATCCATAATTAATGGAAATCATGTGCTCCTATTTTTAATAAGATTCAATTCAATGGGTTAGTTCATAGAAATATATCCATATGTATAATATTTATCTTCCTTGATGTAGAATAAGAGTTCAAACCTATCTCTAACAATAGTGAAATCATAAACTTAATTATTCCATTGCATTTTTTTATTGGGTCCTTGAATAATCATCTATTATCAAATATCATTATGCAACTAAATAACAAATTCACATAGCTTACCTTGTTAACTTACCTTAAGTACCCTCGTTGTTGACTAAAGTTGTTACAGTTTACCATTGACGATGTTAGGAATTTATTCCATTTAATTTCTTCACGGTCTACAAGAGTCTTGTTTCATCCCCCAAGCATTACCCTTTTCCACATAACATAAAACATATTAGCGAATCACTTGTACTAAAATACATTTCATCATTTTTCTCATATCAATTTAAATTTGCTTATATTTTGATGTTTGTAAGAAATCTAAATTTCACACTTCTCATATTATCCTAATGAACTGTCGAATCACATTTAGCAAGACACATTTCCTAAAATAATCCTTTAACTAAGTCTTGGAAAAATTCAAAATGTTAAGCATGTAGTTGAGTGCAATAATTGGTGTTCTCTTATACTTCAAAACTTGAATATATAATTCTCTCACTTACACACGACTCATTTAATCATAATATTCCAAGATAGTAAAAAGTAGAGATTAAATCATTTTATCTATCAACACTTTCAATATTATATTGTTTAAACAATTTTGATCAAGGTATCGAATAAACTCATTAATATAGCATAATTGAATATATTAAAAGGTCACAATAGTCATACACGGGGTTGGGCCTCATAGTTACGACCATAGTTAGGATTAGAGATAGGTCTAAGATTAAGATAATAGTTTAGAATTTATTGTTAGGGTTAGGGTTAGGGTTAGGGTTAGAGTTAGGGTTAGAGTTAGGTCATGCAAATAACTAATTAACAATACTAAAACACTATAATTAACAAAACTTACATTTATTTTTATTCACATTAGTAAAACTTGCATTTATTTTTTTTCCAAATCTAGAAAACAATAATTACAATACTATAAAGGCAAGTACTAGCCACTACGTGGCACTTGTTTGTATATGTTTTTAAGGGTTAGTTTGACTTTTAAGTTTTTTTTTTATAATTAAAATTATCCTAGATTTTGTGAAACAAAATTTAAATTTTAGTTGTGAGTAGATTCTTTTCAACTAGTTATTATGAGTTAGGGGAGATGGTTCTATAATGAAATAGCATAACTTTTAGGGTCAACATGGAGTGTCACATAGATAAAAAAGATTTAAAATTTATCTTGCCACCTCAGCAATTCTATTGTGGACTTAAAAAATTGTTTGAGTGGGTGTTCAACTAATTTTCCAAGTGGACGACGAGGAGAGGTGGATTGGGATCATTTTTTGTTTGTTTGGAAGGTTGATCGACGATGGGTCAAGAGGATCCTACTCCCTACATACCATTAGAGTGGTATGTGTTCACCATGATGTGTGGAGAGTAGGGAAAGTGTCGTCATTTTATTTAACATGCTAACATAAAAGATGCACCCTCTCCTCTTTCATTCTCGACCTGACATATTAACTATGCTTTCATTCACATATTACTTGTATGGGATGACACTAACTTTCCATGCATTTGAGCCTTAAATGCTTCAACACCTCACATTTATTGTTCATCAAAACCCCACTATTAAGACTCCTCTTCCTGATAGTTTATTTCAGTAGACACTAAAACATGTTTGCTTCAACTCTAAATTCATTAAGGCTTCCACGAAAGGAATGGTCACCAATGTTGGGTAATTACTCATTGCTCATCTTCAATGCCATTGTCTTCGGTAAGGTAAACATCAAGCAACAAAATTACTAATGTTGTGTCCTTGCTCATCACTCTTCTAAGTCATCATCTACAAGTGTTCAACCCAAGGGGGGATTATTATCCTCACTAAGACAAAGAACCAACAACGCAATCACTTCTTTGCTCTTCTATTTTCTTTTTATTCTACTTCACTTGTCTATGTTTTGAGTTATAAGTCAAAGGTTTAACCTTTTTTCAATCTTTTGTGGCCATAAATTGAAGGTTTTTTGGTTTTTTTGTTGCTTCTATCAATAAATAATTTATCCAAATAGTATTATTTTCTTTTTTGTCCATGTGTCACTAATGAAGTGGTTGAACTACTTTTTAATTTTATTTGTGATTCTCAAAATTAAGATTCAAAAGATCCCAAACTTCAAGATTGGTGTTTGAGGGTATTTATCAACATGTGTGTATTATATGTTTTGTAACACATATTATTTATGGAAATTCTAATCTTTTGTTAAACCACCATTGTGACCTACCTAGTTTAAGTTATAAATATAATTTTACAAATCTATCAATCGATTATTTTAGATTAATATTTTTTCTTGAAATGGGTTATCAAAAGAGTTATTAGTTATCAACAATATTGTAAATTTGGATTCACTATTCATCAGGGTCTCTACATATATTGTGCTTAGTAATATTTAAGATTTTTTTTAAACCCTTAATAGGTTTAGAGTTTATTGACATTTATTCATGAAGTTATTAGGGTTAATTCATGATGTTATTAAGGTTTACTTACAATTTGATCGAGAAGTTAGTTTCATGCATCACACTATTCAATGATAACACATGTACATGTGATTTTTTCTAGTTATAAAATTAATTAGTTACTTTTTTACTAAGTTTTACTCATGTTTAATTATTTGGTCATTACAATGACAAGTATGTGACAGACTGTCGTGAGGTCCTATCGCTTTAGTTGAAAATGTATCAATTATATTGATCAGGGAGTGTTCAAAGGTTGTATGCAATAGGGAACGTCTTGGCTATCTCTCTTAGATTTTCTGAATTCTTGAAACGGTTGTAAAAAGAAATTTAACTAGAAAGTAATTAAACTAGAAAGTGTTGGATGAAAATTATGTAATCAACTTTTCAACAGATTACAAAACTGGGACTTCAGCCATAGCTATGTGAGATGTAATCTCTCCTCTTAGAAAGGGGAGGTGCCCTTCTTACTACTTTCAAAAACAAGTAAAACTAATCAAGTATTTACAACATGTACACTATTATTAATGGATTCAGGGTGTGTCACATTCATCCTTCTCTCTTTTTTCAGGGAAGATGTTTTACAATGTTCCACAATTGGTAGTTCTAATTCAGTACAACTTCAAACTAAAGAAAAAGCAGTAATTCCAATATCTCTATCTTGACAAATCAAAGCGTAGAGATACTAGCATGATAATAATAACAATAAAAAGATAAAGGAAAGCTTACAAAGGCACAAAATCATTCTGTAACTTTCCAACAATAGGTCCTTGAGATATGTAACGAGTGTTATATTAGAAGCACAAAGTCTTCTAGATACATCGCCAAAATAGTGCCACAAACAACGCAAACAAATGCAAGCACAAAGTCTTGTAGTTTACTCACCAAAGTAGTTCCACGAAGAGCGCAAAAAAATGCAAGCACAAAGTCTTATAGTTCATCCACCAAAGGTTACTCAAACATAAACTAAAATTCAAAGTAAAGAATGCAACATAAAGTTTACATAGATTTACTTGAAGCCCTTAGATCCCACATAATAATCACCACCAATCTTAATCAACTTCAAAAGACGATTGATCCAACACAAATTTTGGTATGCAACTTCCTTCTTTATTGATAAGATTCAGATTCACAAAGTTGAACACAAAGTTTCATACATTTGTTGCAAAAAAAGCAACACTTCGTTCCTAGAGATAAAAGATCAAGAATACAATAGAAATCCCTCATATATATAGAGGAGAGGGATAAGCAAATCTAGGAAATCAAAGGAGTAAAATTAGGAAAGTTAGGTGAGCTAATTAAGGAAAATATCACCTAACTTTGACCAAAGTCAAAGTGTAATTTGTCTTCAAGAAATTACATCTCAAATTTTTGGTGCAATTACATTTCGAGAAAAGACGTTTAAGATATCAAAAACTATTTACAAGATGCATAATGAAAAGCATCAAAAAGTTGAACACTTGGAAATCGGGAATCTTCATGGTTCCTTGCTTGGGCGCGAAAGTATTCATACTTCTTCCTGGTTTCCTACGTGAACTTCTCATCTGGACCAATAGTGTAATCCACAATGGTGTGAATCCTTGTGATTGATCTCATGGCAGATGAGTGAACCTTCTTGCACCTGTCAAGATGCATTTTAAGGTTATCCAATGTAAGCCTTGTATCACAAATGACATCCAAAGACGCTTTTGAAAAGTTTGCACTATCAACCAACTTCATTATGGCTACTTTGAAGATCTGGGATAGTTATGTGGCTGACAGGAAGATACGATTCTCCTCAAGAAGATGCCCTAGTAACTCCTTGATTCCTCTTTCAAAAATCACACAATGCCCTTTGACATCTTCCTGTACTTGGTGGAGATCTTTTGTAAGAGACTCAAACACATGAATACAATGCTTCAAAGATTCTCTTACCTCTATGTATTTTCCTTTGTTGAGAATCACTCCGGCTTCCACCAATTTACTAAGCTTTGCCAGTTTCATTTGTGACCACCACAATAGGCATTTTTCCATTTCTTTGTGCTCTTGGGAAAGTACACTTTCCTCCTTATCAAGCTCTATTTTGAGCTTGGCTATTAGAGTAGCTTTTTCATCTGTAACAATTATAATTTGAGAACCGTGTTCTACTATCTTTTTTATGAAATCATACAACACCTTGCCTTTGGAGGCGAACTTCTCAGCTTTCAAGACAACTGGGTCCTCAACACTTGCCATTGCTAATGGTTGTGCATTATTTGTAGATCCTGCAAGACTCCTCACAACAATGGCATAATGCTCTGCCCTCTATTTATACATATTATGAGCTTGCTCCATTTTGTCCAGTCTTCCAACCAAGATATCCAAAGTCACCTGCGCATCTACTTTTGCACTTTCATTTGTGACTTTTCCAAGCTGGATCCTTGTCACTGTGTAATCCTCCATGTTGACATCTCCTTCTTGAGGTGGTATGCCAATATCCGCATATTTATGACCAATTTTGTCAACATTCAGTCGTGAATACACTTTTTCCCTTTTCTTCCCTTTAGCTTTTGGAGGGACTATCTCTTCAAGGTCGAGCTCTTCTGGAGAAATCATTTGCTTTTTTCGCTTCAACACTTGAGATATCAACCAAGGGGGAAGAGAGGAGGTATGAGCTTCTAGGTTAACCGTCAACTCTCTTATGACCATCTCTTTTGAAGTAGCAACTGGTATTGTGACAATGGGCTCAGTGTCTGTCATAACTACTCCTGTAGTTGGCACATTGAGCTAATTCGGTGTGGATTCATTCATGAACCGATTAAAATCAGTCTCTAAAGTGATATCATATGATTGCAATGAGAGGCTAGGAATAGAAGATGGAGGACTTGACAAAATATCAACCGTGTGTATACTTGTCACTAAAGGAGTATCAAGTATGGTTGATGTTGCAGGGGTAGGTGAAACATCCACTGTGGGTATGACAGTGGTAGGAATAGGTGGTGGAGGAGTGTTCAAATTTTGAGGTGTATGAGGAACATTTGAAATCACAAGAGATGATGTTCTGGGAAGCTCTTCAACTACATTCTCAAATGGAGAAATAGTTCTTTCTTCATCATGCTTGGGTTCCTGTTGATCATTCTCTTGTCCTTCTAACTTTGGTTCACCTTCAGAATCACCTTTAGACTCATGTTCATCTTTAGAATCTTCTTCTTCATCAGAGTACTTCTGCTGAAACTTCTTCTTTAGTGGATTGACCATTGGAATTTCTTTCTTCATCGGAATCTATCTCTTCAGAAACAACTCCTTTTCCTTTGGAACAAGATGGTTCAGATTTCGTAGTTTCTCCTTTTGGGGTGGTCTGTGTGTCCTTGCCAACAATGAACTTGATCCTTGGGCCTCTTCGCGAAGAAGTGGGAGGAGTCACAGATTTATCTTTCATGCAGAGTTCTTACTGTCGGTTGGCTTTTGCTTCAGATTCTTCTCCCTCAGAATCTATTATGAAAGTTTTCATCCCAAAGTCGTGCTTGTGTAACCATTCTACGGTGTTTGAAAAAATTGGTGTCAATCTTTCCCTGATGGAAACACTTTCTTTTTTGGACCATTGAATTGCAGGCAACGACCTCCTAGCTATTTCTTGTTCATCATAGACAACATTCATGATATTGCTAGGATCTATGAAATCCTCTGGTAGGTCAGCAACACTAAGATCTTTGATCTATTGTACGGTTAACCTACAATAATCCCTCTTACGAATGGCCTCCTCATCTTTGCAATCAGCCCAGATGTCCTCAAAATGGTACCTGTGATGATGACCCTTTTACAACTTCTTCCTGACATCTCGGTAATCAAAATCAAACTTGTATATGTAGGTCTTGATTGTGATGACCTGCATCTCTGCATAGACTAATTTGGATTTTTGTACAGTCTTGATGGTATACGTACTGATTGTCAGTGGGAACTTGAATCCCAATTTGTTCTTTGTGCACTGAAATTAGTTGTTTGCACATCTCCATGAGAATACTCTTGTCTAAGGGGTATTGTGGCAACATGTAAGGGCAACCAGTGTAGCACCCTACTCTTAGATAAGTAAAAGTTGGGAATTGTAGATAGATGCATCCAATTTTACTTACCACTTTGTAGGCCTCATCAGATACCCTCTTCCTTTCGAGAGTCGGATCAAAGCTGAAAAGCAAAGGCATGAAGAAAGCATCAGTAACCTTCTTGAAATGATGAAAGCTTTCTTTCAGCTACAGTTGATAGAAAAATTTGTACACAGGTATGGTGTGCCTATTCCCTCTTGTAGATAGACCCAAAAATTGCCTCATCACTGCTGCAACATACACTGGGTAAGAAGTCATATAGAACTTTAATGTGGACAGAACATTGATCAGTTGTTCATGTATTTCATCACTAATTTGTTTGCCCCAATCAATGTGAACTTTTTGTTTTCTTATGATTCTGATGTATTCATACATCCAGTCATGAAAATAGGATGATTCAGGAAACCCCTTCACTCTGCTCAAAAGTGTGATCATATCTTTGACATCTTCCTTGAAGTCACTTTGTGGGAGTCCCTTCGGCCATCTGGAAATAATTTGCCTAGGTTTTTTCAACCATTGACTATTTATCAAGTTTTTAGCCTTGTCGGGATCAGTGTCATAGACCTCCTATGCTTGTTGTATTGAGATGTCAATGTACTTCTCCATCCGTGGAACTCTGAAAACAATATCAAAGAAGTCAGGGTCAAGTCTCAATATCTCATGTCTAGAAGAATCAATCACACTTCTGCTTTCCCTGATGTAATGGGATGCAACTTGAAGGACAAATTTTGTATTATGTGTAGAGGTAGGGAACATAGACACCAAATGTAGATTACTATGTACGATTGCTCTTAGAGAATCATTAAGAGAGTTCTTCTCAATTCTCTCCACAAAATCAACTAGGTCTTGATGACCAACCTTTGTGTCTTTTATCTCATCCACCTTGGAGACCACCACTGTTGGCGGATAAACACCTTGATATTTGTACTTCATTTTGTTTTTAGCCCTTGAAGATGATGGAGGTTTCTCGACAGTCATCTGAGAGCAATTGAATCAACAAGCAACAACTTTGAGGATCTTTTGATGAGATTTGAAAAGAAACTACAAGATGTGGAATCAACAAACATTAATCAAAAAATAGCATTGGGATGTGTGAAGCGAGCAACGATGTCGAGCAAGCATGAAATGGGCGATGAAGCATAGAAAACAATGCATGGAGCAGAAAAAATGAGGTTCGAAGCGAAGCTGGGAAGAACTGGAATGATTTAAGGAAAAATAGGAAAAAGTACAATGGCGCCAAAATTTAGCGCCCATGCACTTTGGGGAAAAGTATCTTGGTGCAATGGCGCTGAATTTTTGTGCCATTGCACTTTACAGTGTTAGAAATATGTTATGATCTATCTGGTGTAATGGCGTTGTTTTTCAGCGCCACGAAACTAGAGGTATAATGAACAACATGTTAGGGCACTGAAAAATAGCGCCCTGACACTTCAACTTGAATGAAGTTCCAAGTAAGTGTAAAGGTGAAAAATTTCACTGCCATTACTCTTTGAGCACAAATGGATGATGTGTAATGATATTTGAAAACAATGCTTGGCCATCTAAAGCATGAATTTCTCTATGCCAACACTTATGAAACGTGTTTTGGAGAGAAACACTTGCATTCCTACGCCATTACACTTTGCTCTTTACAGTTATAAACTGAAACAAATAAAACCCCTGCTAACATTGTCAAAGAAATGATGTGGGAAAAGAAAGAAAACAAAAGACAAAGGCGTGCTAAACAAAGAAAAGAAAACCCAACCAAAAATAAGAACAAACCATGATTTAAACTAAAAACACGTGGGCACAAGGTAAAACACATAAATAAAAGAGAAAAATGTGTGAGTATGATTGAAAACGCATGAAGAAAACAATAGAAAACAAAAAGCATTTATAGATTTATCAAGAAATTACCAAACAAACACCAAGTACGAAAAGAAGAAAGGAAAGATAAGAGGAATGACTTACCAAGAGAAAACGTGAAAACCTAGTTGGAATTTTTTTTTTCAGATTTCTCAAAGAATGCGTTTTGTAGCTTGAGAAAAGTTCGCCCAACAAGAAGGAACAGAGGTTGAAGACCAAAAAATGATGAATTAGAAACATGAAATCACTTTAAGTGATTAGGAAGTGTTAAAAAGCTAACTCAAGTCGCCCATTTAATTGAGGCATAAAAAGTGGCACTTTCAGTGAAATGTGCAAAAGGACCAAAAAATGATGCTTTAGTCAAAAACTGACTAAGTCATGAAAAAGTGCAAGGGCACCAAAATTCAGCGCCATTGCACCAAAAAGAAAATCACTTAAATGCAGGGGCGCTGATTTTTGGCGCCCCTGCACTTTTGACAGTCATTTTTTCAAAAAGAGTTGGAGCGTTGTTTTTTGAGACAACTGCACTTTTCCCAATTTCACTAAGTATCAACAGTGAGAGCTCGCAAAGGTACTTGTTTTGAAGGTATTTGAAAGGTGAAATGTAGGGGGATGCTCAAACTAACTTTTTGAGGCTTTGGAGCACATTTTGAGGTGGCTTGAAAATCACCTCGTTTTGCGTGCTTCAACTTCACGAACCTAGGAAACGGGCAAGTTTCGTAGGGGTTATCCATGGAACGAGCGCTGCTAGATTATGTGATAACAAAAAGCATGAAGTTGTTCAAGCTATAAAGCATGAGATGATTAAACTAGAAAGCATATAAATTACCTAAGAAGAAACACTAACAGTAAACCTATAAAATTTAAATGAAAACCACTAACGACTAACGACTAACTACTAACAAAAAGAAAACTTGACAATTTGTAACTAACAACAAGAGTGGGTGCTCTGGAATTTCAAATAAACAAAACTTGAAGATTGTAAACTTTAAAACTATGACCTACAGGAATATTTAATAGAGCTCAACACAAATAAGATTCATCCAAATTGATCATGCACAAAATAAAAGTAACAATATTGAAAATAAAAATACTTATCTATCTGTGAGAGGTGAATCCACAATCACTAACAATAGATAAAATATACCAAATTAGCCATTGTTAGCAAACTCAAATAAACCACTCCCTATGAAATTGTTGATCAAACACAAAAGAGAAAACATGAAGTAAGGCATGCAATATAATCAACTAAATAATTAAATCTAATCTAAATCAACCAAACCATCATCCCATAGGAGGATTGGTGCTCCTTTGATGTGAAAAGAGAGCCCTTTTCCCAACCCCTTTTGATAAGATCCAGATGTGATGAAGATGCAAGTGTCTATAGTGCTAATGCATAAGCCTTAGATGAGATTTTGGATGATTGTGGAGTAGAAGTGCCTTGTATTTATAGGTTGAAGGTTTAAAAAAATGGAGAGATGGGAGGAATGTGGGACTAAATAAGATCCAATGATATTGTGACACTTGTCACATGGCTAGTGGAGGAAGGTGGAGCAAATTTTGGAGAATGTGCATGGTTAATGCATGTAGTTGAGGATTTGAGAGGTGTAAGACAAATTAATACACTTGTAAGAGACATTAAATGAATATGGTCGAGATGTTTTGGAGGGAAATGGTTTGGGCAAGAAAGTCAAATAAGTGGAATAAATGAAGGAATATTCCTTCGTAATATGCCTTGTGAGGGAAAATAAGGTATTTGGATAATTAAAGAAACTGATTTTTGTGTGCAAGTGGGTGGGTTAGTCAGGGGTTTAGGTTTGACCCAGGTTGAGTCAAAAGCTAGAGGATGGATAATGGTGATTAGGGGTTAATTAAATTAGATTAATTAACTTGGAGAAATTTAGGAGATTTGACATTTGATTTATTAAACCAGATGAGAAGACTTCAAGGATTTGATTAAATAAATTGATTTATTTAAACCAACCTGATAAACATTAGTGAATTAATTGAATAAATTGCTTTATTTGATTAACAGAAGAAATGATGTTAATTCGAGCGTCTACATTTTGCCCCTCTTTGAAGTAACATACTCGCTGCGTTGGTTCAAAGAATGACATCGCCAAGATCAAAAAAAAAAAAAATCTTTTTCGGATGCCCCACTATTGCCCCAATAGAAAGAAGTACGTTGGTACACTGCCCCCTCGAGAAATCAGGAAAAAATTCCAATTTGTAGGGTTGATCTCATGAAAAATATGCTCTATGGATGCATTAAGATGCTTAGAATAACAAATCTATATTATCCTGAACAACCTAAATGGTAAGGCAATGAATGTGAGATGGATGATGTTTCTTATTGTGATGATATGTATGATTATGTAGGATGAGTATGTTGATGTTTTATGAATGCAGGATGGATGCATGTCATGATAGCATGTTATCATGAAAGAGGATTGAAGAATGAGAAGAATCAACCCTTGATTCCAAGAAGATGCAAAAGTCCAACAAGTCTAGGAGTCATCGAGACTTTATTAGATATGATGATGAATGATGATGATGTATTGCTTATCCAGGGATTGGGAATGTAAAGAGCATAACTTTCCTTATTTTTGATAACACTCATAGATATGATGCATCAAGGTATAGAAAACTAGGATGGCGTTATATCTAGTGAGATGGACTTTGAGTCGACAATCAAATAGGAGTATCCTTGTTCACACCTAGCATACAAAACCTTATTAGGATGTACTTATTATATTTCAAACATCTCAGACCAAAACATAGAAACACAAAACTTTCCCATGTAATAGTCAACAAGCTATCCAAAACTCCCTCCATACACACCTACCAAAGCAAGTATTTCCAAGTTATATTACAAGAACGTCCAACAAGCATAGCAAACAAAAGATAATGATCAATGCCCCATTCCTTTCTCTCTAAATCATTTTGATTAGACATCATCAAGAGGTCATTGGAATGAGCACAATAAGATAAATCAAAAGAAAAGACCAAGCAAACAAACAAGCCAATGTTCTTCATGCCTCCAGCCAAAGGGATGTGTTTTTCTTAGGATAAGTATCCAAAATGATTGCCAAAGATAATGCCCATTGTAGGAAGGATGCATCCTAGGACATGTTAGTGGATGGTGGTAATGTGATAGGTTGTTTGAAAGGTTGTTGATATAAGGTTGATTGACATGTTTGCTAAAAAGATCAAGAGTTTGATTTTGCATTTAAAAGTTCCTTGTTTCAATTTTTATTTTACGTTTGAAGTTTGATTTTGTTGATTGTTTCTGTTTGTTTTGCCAAAGGATGAAGCTTACGATTGATTTATTATGGATGATTGATTATTGTGGGTGAAGCGAAATGAGACGAATGGATTTTTTCAAATATTTGGATGTTTTTAATGTTTTTGAAATGTTATGAGGTTGTTTTTTGGATTTTTGGGTTATTTAAATATTTTTGTGTCTCGAGGGTTGATCAAAGATTAATGTTGCCTACGTTTAATCTCAGAGACGATGTAGTTCGGATAACCATGTTTTTGAAGTTTTTTTAAATTTTTTTTGATGTTTTAGGATTTTGATATGATTTGGATGTTTTTGGATTTTTTGATGTTTTGACGATTTGGATATGGATATGTATGACGATATGAGTGATCTATTTTTTGGGATTTTGTTGAAAACTAAGCTAGGGTTGATTGATCGGATTGATGGATTGATGATGATATCATTGTTGAGGATACACAACAATGCAAGGATAGTGTTAAGCAACACAAGGATTGGGAAGGATATCCCCAGATGATGATGGATTGATTGGATTTTATTGATCAAGATTGATGATGATAACATTGTTAAGGATACACAACAATGCAAGAATATTGTTAAGCAACACAAGGAATGGGAAGGATATCCCGAGATGATAATGGATTTGTTTGGATTTGATTGATCAAGATTTTGAAGCTTGGTTTGGAACAAAAGTTGTTTGAATGATTTGATGTGACATTGAAGTGCAAATTAGATGCGACTGATATTGATTGTTTAGATCGATGTTCGATGAAAGATAATGATTGATAGGAAACATCTTCTCATCAAAATGTGGCATGGGCTAGTGATTTGGATTTTGGCTCACAAATGCTTTGAAAATTTTGAATTCACGTTTTCCAATGTTCAAATCACCACATAAGTTGGAAGATATAGATAAAGATTTATTCCCAAAGCAAGATGTAAATATTTGCCCCCTGTTTCTAGCAATGTATGGAATGCCATGGGTGGATGCTTATATAGATGTATGGATGGATGGATATGGATTATCTTGCGATAAGATAAGGTGTTCAAATAGAGGATGCTCATTTGTATAGTGCTTCATGGCTTAGATAATGTTTGGTAGGATAGGATCAATGAAAATGACTTGTATCAAGATGTCTACCATAAGGAAGTGTAAAGTGTACACCAAAGTTTTATCAAGATCAAGATAATTAGGAAGATGGATTGTTCATGGATTGGATAAATGGTTCATGGATGAATGGATTTATTATGGATAAGATGGATGGAATGTATTTATTATGGATGAGATGAGATGCTTTCACTTGAACTAGCACACGTAGATGCTCAATTCTACACATGACGCCTATTTTCCAGGTTTTCATCATGGTACCTGTCCAAAGCGACACCATAGTGGTTTTCACTGGAGGACAATTTTTATCTTTACTATTTTCATGATTTTTTTACTTTTTTTAGTCTTTCTTGTGAAAGAATTTAAGCTTATGTTGAACCACCTAGTGGTGTCGATGTAGATGCTTTTGTCATAATGTGCCATTGTTATCCTGCTTGAAGAAGTTGCTTTGTCAAGATACATGCACTTGAATGCAACTTTCGAGATTCCTAATCTACTTTGTTGATATCGAAGTTAACTCTGTCTTTATGCGCACATCGCAATAGAGTGCCTTTTGAATCCTTATGATGAAGGGTTACTGCCAATACATGGTCAATGTGAGAATTGGATATCATGCATGGTAAAACAAATGATGGAGTGTGTTTAGGAATAGAAGATGGATTGGATGGAAGTTTGGAACCTTTAATTCTTCAAACTTGGGAAAATGAGCAATGATTGGTGGATATGAAAGTGTGCTTGGAATTAGGACCAACTGCTTGATATACTTTTTACGTTGCTTGAGAAGACTGTTGTTTCCTTTCTGGACATCTTTGATGGATACTTTTCCCTTTTTGATTTTTCCCCATAGTTTCTTTGACTAATGGAGTTTGATAGGGATGGTCTATCTTTGTATTCTTTGGTATCCATGTGTATTTTATTTTTCCATTATGCTCCTTAGCTTCTTTTGCTTTGATAACGTTCTTTGTGCTTTGGTTCAAATCTTTCTTTTGATGTTGGTTCCAATTCGTGGATGGGATGATGGGTGGATGAAGATTCATGACATGGCTAGTTGTAGTATTAGCATTGGTTTCATCATAAGGATTCTTTGCGCTCACTATTTTGACATTTGCTTGAGATGAAGTTGCCCCTAGTATTGTGGAAGTAGTACCTTCATGCTTTGATTCTGCCTATTTCGAGAGTTCCTATTTAGAATGCATTCTCTGATAAAATGACTACTGCAGATGATGTTATTTCAATTTGTTGCTATGCTAACTCCAGAATATCATGTTCAATCTGACTTGTTTCCTTGAGTGGATAATGTTGGATATCTTCATGCATGATGTCCTCAATCTAAATTTGGGATATATCTAATCCCGATGTTGACAATTCAGTTTGATTGTAGGAATCAATAACTTGCTCTTTTTTTTGTAATAATGTCAGGAGTAAAGGAATCACGTTCTAAATAAAGATCATTTACGTGTCCATCCAAAGAAAGCATCTCATGGATAGATGGAGGAGTACGTGCTATATGGATGTGATCATTATTTGTGACATCTTATATAGATTGGAGAGTGTCCATTAGATCATTGTAGTGTCTTGGAGATGAGAATTCTTGATCATAATGATTTCAAAATTGCTTTTGACATGCTTTGGATCAAGTTCTTGACATGGGTCCATTTCAAAGGATGGATTTCTTACAAAGGGTTCTTAGATATCATCATTAGGCGTGAGAAGTGGCTCAATATCCTTTTGATCTTTAAGTGAATTTGGATCAAGTGTTGAGTTGAGGATTTCATCAATATCTATAACTATGAGGTCAAAGGGTGCCAATATGTCTTGGAAAGGACCATTGCTAGACTTTGATTAAAGATGTTGATCATGCTTTGGAATAAATTCTTGAGATATGTCCTTTAACTCATTAGGTGATGTAGAGACATTTTCAATATGATCATTGGTCAATGGATCGTGGATTATGTCAATAGGATCAAATAATTCTAGCACTCCTTGAAATAGATCATTGTTGGATGAATCTTGATCATCACCTCAAAAATTGTGGTGGAGATATTGTCAATGTTTTTAACCATAGGATCAAATGATGTTAACACTCCTTTGAATAGATCATTGTTGGATATTGTTGAGGGGTTTTTATCATGATCAAAAAGTGACTCTTGATGTATGTTGAGTTGATCATCGGATGAGGTAGAAACATCTTCAAGGTGCTCATTGATGGATAGATCTTGATCATTGTTTTCAACAATTGTGGGGGAGAGATTGCCAATTTTTTCAACCATAGGATCAAATGATGTTAACATTTCTTGAATTGGATCATTGTTGGATATTGTTGGGGGGTTTTGATCATGATTGAAAAGTGACTCTTGATGCATGTTGATTTAACCATTGATGGGGTAGAAACATCTTCAAGGTGCTTGTTGATGGATAGATTTTGATCATTTTTTTCAATAATTATGGTAGAGAGATTGTCATTGCTATCACTAGTGGTTGAATCCTGATCATTGTACTCAATGGTTATTATTTCTTGATCAATAAACTCTTGGATGAGATTTTTGAGTTGAATACAATTTGATGTTTTATGAAGATTTTCTCTATGATACTCACAATAAGATCCACCACTATTCCAAGGGAAGCTGAGGACAAAGCTGAAAGCACTTACTTTTGGAAGAGTGATGAGTTTTGTATTAACTAGCTTTCTTAGCACTGTTTCAATTGTCACTCCAAAAGGAGTGTATTCACGTTTGTGATCTTGTGAGATTTGTGCTTCTTGAGGTGATTCTTGTTGTGATTGATCTTCGAGATGTGGTGATTGGGTTTGTTGTTGATCTTGATATTCAACCTCTTGACATTGGATATATTGTTCTTGATGTGGTTGTGGACACAACTCAATGCTTTGACGACATGGTTCAACCCAAGGGGGAGTGTGTATATGTTGGGGTGGAGATATGTCTTGGCATAATGACTCAACTATTTTGGTAAGTGAAGCAATTTCATCTCACAAAATTTGATCTTGATTTTGATCTTGACACCCTTGATATAGTTGATTTGGTTTTTGTTCAAGAAGATTTGGAATGTATACTTGTGGTGTTTGTATGGGATCATGAACAAATTAATTTTAGACAATGTTCTGATTTGGGATAATGTTTAGATTTTGCATTATAGGTTTACATTGAACATTGTTTTGGTTTGGAAATGTGTTGCCTTGATTTAGGTAATTTTCATTTTGCATGGCGTTACCTTGACTTGGATCAATACATGGAGTCCTTAACATATTGTTTGGACTTTGAACAACATTTGTATGATTTGCAAACATATCTATCCCAAAGTTTACCAAGTGTGGATTTGAAATGCTCATGTTTGGTAAACTTGTACTTGGTATATTCACATTTGGCATGTATGGACTTGGTGGGATAATGTTGTTTTGTTGAAGAATCATGCATTGATTGTTTTGTTGATAGATTTTTAGGTTTGGACTTTGATTTAAATCTACCATAGGGAAAGGTGATCTAAAATTTAGATTGGGAATACTCACATTTGTTGTACCATTGAGGTTTGTAGGAGCTAATGATCCCATGTATGGATTGTATAAATGTGAGTTTTGATAATCAATCGACATTGTAAGGATTTGATTGTTTGGTTGATTTAGATTACTCATGATGTATGGATCAAGTTTATATTCCATGTTCTTCTTGTGTTTTGACCTTGTTGACCTCTAAGGGATTTACGACAATGGTGAGATGAAGGATGAAAGGGGTGAATTATATGGGTGTTGAACTTTTAGGAACTTTGGATCAATGCTAGACCTTAGGTTTGGATTTTGATGTTCTGATTGGATAATGAACATGTAAACCCTAAGATGTTAGATGTGATCTTAGGATGAACTTGTTCAAAAGGGTGATAATTTGACTAAGTGTGTGAAGGATTCATCCATACACACCTAACTAAACAAATGATTTTGATTTGGTTTAAGGATGTACCCAAGTCTAGATAATGATGTTTCCAAAGCTCTAAAGTTGTTCGTGGGATGGAGATGATAAATGTCTGGGATGAATGAAGTGTTTGATTTGATCCTAAATGAACCTAACAGGGACTTTTTTTATAAGACCAAGATAGTGAAGAACATGCTTTTCCCTAAGAGTGGTTCAAACCAAAAAGACCAATGTTTTGATTGGAATAAAATAAGACAAAAGATAACAAGCACATGTGTGGGGTTCAATTGATTTAATCTTGGTTAATGAATTGCTTTTACCACATCCACACTTCTTGTTTAACTTTAAACTGAATGTCTGTGTCTCAAATTCCTTTTCATTCCATAAGGCCCATTATGTGGAAATTAAGAGAATTAAGGCAATAGTTTCCTAATATTGACTTTAGAGAGAGAAAATTGAGATATAGGCCCAAATATTTAGAAGCCTCTAAGGATAGAATCCCTAGGGACAAGCAGTAATACTTGGAATTTTCAAAGGTATTTGCTCCTTCTAAAGGGTTTGAAGTTTTGATGACTTGTTGAATGTTTGTTTCAAAGTGTTAGATCCAAGCAAAGTATGTAATTGACTCACAAATTGCACAACCCTATGATAGAAATGGCTATATTTGTTGAATTCCCACTTGGATTTGTCCAGCTACGCTTATTCAGAGCAGATGATTAGAAGCTTGTGTGCGAACCCTTTTCCTAGTACCTGCAAAACAACATGAATAAACGAGTTAGACAAGGAATTACAAGCTAAAAGAAGGATTCCCCATGAAATCCATTTACAAATCAAACTAGGAATGAAAATATTGAAGAACACAATGCAAATGATAAAAGCAAGATAAAATCCTAATTAGATATGCAAACTTTCAATCCCATGGGGGAATTGGTGCCAATTTGATGTGGAAATTTGGCCCTTTCCCAATTCTTCAGATGCAAGATTCGAATGTTGAAGAGACTGATGATCCACTTTTGATGAAATGGTGAGAGCTCCAAACAAAATCTGCGATAACCTAGCTAAGAACTCAAGATGGATGAATGGAAATGGCTAAGTATTTTAGCATGGTAACTTTGCTTGGATTGTGGATGATGAAACAGGGAGAGGAGCTCTTCATTTATAGGATTTCAAGATGGATGAATGCCCAAATTTGAGCAATGTGGGACTAACATTCATCCAATGATATGGTGCCACTTGTCAAGCTATGAATGGATGATGGTTGTGCAAGATTTGGGGTTTGTGCCAATAAATTCCAATATTTGAAATTCAAATTTGTTGAAATGACATGTAAGAGGGAAGGGAAAATGCAATAAATGCCACTTGGCTCAAGGCAAAGGACATTAAGAGGTTTTAAATGCCTTGTTGGATGTACATGTTGACTTGGAATTTTTGAATTCAAATTGAGAGAATATTCCAAAGATGCCTTGTGAGGAAAATAGAGATTTAATAAATAAATTAAATCTTTTTTCATGTGCAACTTGCATTATCTAGAGGATGTGACATGAGATGAGGTTAAATTAATCAAGGGTTTAATTAATTTAACAGGAGATTTGATGATGTGACTTATTTGACTTAGATTTATGGATTTATTTAAATCAAATAAGAGAGGAATATGATAAGAGGCTAATTAAATAAAGATTTTGATTTATTTAATTAAAATGGATGATGTTAGATTAAATCAATAAGGTTTTAATTTATTTAATTTAATGGATAGACTTTAGAGATTTAATCAAATAAATTGATTATTTAATTAAATAGAGATAATTAGAACAAATGGATTGATTTAATTAACAAAAGAGATGACCTTAATTAGATAAAATGATTTATTTAATTAAAGGACGAATATTGATGAATTTAATCAGATAGGGGAATTTGATTAAATGGTTAGACCGAGGGATGATTTATGAAGAAACGATGTTAGTAAGTTAGGATCAGGGGCACGATGTCAATCAGTACATTTTCGATGTCTACAACTTGACCACACTGGCTCCCCTCCATGGCACTCACTTCTATGAGTCAGCCAAGCTTCGAGTTCTCATGAATCTCCCATGACAAACTATTCATCTCTACTAAGAACTGCAAGTATGTGGGATGACTTCAGAGGTCTAACCTCCTGACACCAACAAATAGTAGGGTTTTTGGCTTTTATATAGATTGGTTCATAATCAAGGTACCCATTCAGATGGCCACACAAGAGTCAAGATCAACCCATAAAAAGAGTATCACTTGCTTGTCTGTAGGAGCGCCTGTAATGTTGAGTTTCCTCAACATTTGAATTTATATACCGGTTGAGAGTAGCTTAGCATTTAGCTCGTTACCAATTTTAGTCTTTCCCTTGGGGTGAGTACTTTTTCCCTCCAAGGCAGGCCCTCTAAAGGTAAACAACAATGAAGGAGTGCATTTGTAGTTCAATCGCCTAATGTACTTTAGGAGGGAACACACACAATGCCTTGTCTTCACACTCACATGTTTTGATCAATTTTAAACCCAAACTTGAAGTGTGTGGGCAATCTTTTAGACAACCAATGTCACTAAATTGATTTTTATTCTCAAGATTGTTGTGAAGTGCGAGAGAAGTGCATACACATTTGAATGACACAAATTGCAAAAAATAACAAAACAATGAAGGCACATGTTCTTTTTTAAACCCAAAGTAAAGATGAATTCATTTTTAAAACACCAAGCTAAATGTGAATTTGTCTTGTTCAATTTTAGCCCGAAAGTCAAAGTCTAGTGAATTTCTAATGTTCAATTTTAGTCCAACTTTGAAAAGCTTAAATCAATGGTTAATTTTAAACCCAAATTGATCTAGTTGGCCTAAAAAAAAAAACAAAAGTAGCAAACAGATGCTCTAGACTATTACAATAAGCATTTAAAAATGCTTTTTCAAGTTCACGTTCAATGCCCACTTTTCCGACTCAAATTTGTTTATGATTTTTTAATTCCAATGCCACTGATTCTTTATGCAACCCTGCAAACATCATAAATAAGATTTATTTCAATGTTAGAAGAAAAAAGAAAATTTGGCACTTTGAAAAAAACATTCATATGTTAAAGCTTTATACCACCAAATTACAAAACCATTTATAACACTGGGGATAGAATGATAACCGAATGAATGACAAGAAACCCCATTTTTGTTTAACTCTACGAAAGAGTCACTTCACATAGTCATATTCACCAAACTTAAGTATAGTAGTGTGTTAAATCCAGTTGGGTAGCAAGGCTACAATTATGATCAAACCTAACACCAAAGCACTTGTATCGATTATTCAATGCATGCAGCAAAATTCAAGCAAATAGCATTAGAAGTCAGCTTTGAGATTCAAGCACTCAAAAGAAATAATGGCATTTACTACCCCTACCAGAGATGACCTGCACACAACAAAGAGATTAAAAACAAACAAATTTTCAAATCTTTGCAATAGAAACGTTTATGAGAAAGCGTCAACATATCTTTGCAAATCTAAGCAATAGAAACTACTCTAAACAAGGAAAAAAGTCTCTTCAATAGAGTAGCTTCGTCTTCCTGAATTTTGAGATTCAATTATTTCAGTCCTTGAAAGTGAAGTAAAATATCAAATTTAAATAGAAATGTGTACCATTTGTAGGATATTCAATGATTGGTTGTGACCAAATTTAGTTGAAAACAAACTTGGATGATAGAAAAGTTGAAAACAATCCAAATGAAGAGGTAAATAACAACACCTCTGCCATTTCATCAAATAGCAAAAATGTATGTGCTTTGAACACTCTAGAAAAGGACATGTCAGAATAATCCATAGAAGTAGGATACTCTTAGCTTTCCCAAGGCGTCACTCTCTCTCCTAAGGCAGACAACAAACAAAAGGGAAGAGGAAATGAAATAAATGAAAATATGAGTTCACAGGGAACAAATACCAGCACTCAAACCAAAATATGGCAACAAACAAAGCAACATAAATTTTCCTTTTACATCTACATTGCTCGATCACAAAGATAGTGATGATGAATGGGAAGATGATTATGATTTCTTAGCCTGTGATTACCCTGAACTTGATAGAGGAGTTCAAGTTGTGATCCCTCAAAAAAATATCAGATTGGATATGCCAGGGTTTTTGGAACCTAAAAATCTAAAGTGTCTTCTAGTAATGTTCTTAACACGCTCAACCACTGCAAAAGATCTAGTCAAAGCTTTTAGTCATTGTGGAAAAATTGACGGAGTCAAAATCATTCAATCAAAGAGAGAAGAAAATAAATTTAATTATGCTTCTATGTTGTCTATTTCAGTCAATAAGATCAAATATAAGCTTTCCACTTGCTTGGTTCCCCTACTTCGAAACTAAGGATGAAGATGCAAAATATTAAATAACAAATCAAAACCATAATCATCATAATCCACATCTAATAAGAGGAGAAAACAAACGGAGCCCAGCAAAATAATTTTACCTCTCAACCTCTTATTTTCAAATGGAACGACTTCACCTACTCCACCATTATTGCAAATGACTTTTAATACAATCGCAATGATAAAAGTTGAATCAAATCAAACAAATTGTGAAGATTTATTTAGTGATTGCATAGATTACCTCTTCCCAAAATGATGACTTTAATTTTGTGATTAGACATTTGAAGTGATCCTTCATAGCAATGTGTTATAGTAATGAATTTAGTGGCTGTAACGAGGTCATAAATAAAGCTTACGAAGCTTTGTTTTGAATTTAAATGCCAAGAACAAGGCCACAGGCGCAAAATTTCAATATCCGCCTTTATTCTATTCTACAAAGTCTAAGCATATAAGCTACGCTTAAAAGGTCATTAGCAAGAGAATTGGTACAAAGTATACCAATGATTGTCACTTAGGCGATGGAGAAAAAGATATTGCAGATGCAGCTTCTCTTCAGTCTCTGCAAACTTAGTTATGCAAAAAAAACATCACGACAAAATATATAGTAAAGAAGCGAGATTAGTGCCAGTCTTGCAGAAATCAACCCCTTCGCAAGATTAGTGCCTTCAGACTCTTTTCATGCTTCAAGAAGAAGACCTACTTACCGGTATGTACAACAATATCTCTCAAAGATTTTAATTTGGGCATATTGACAAAGATATCTATGCGAAAGATGGCATGTTTTTAGGATGCAACTTTACGTTTTCTTTGTCACAGGTATTTTAGAAAGCCTACCTCTCTTAAGCATAACTTCTCCTATTGAATCCTATCGCTATGAGAATGTAATCTTGATAAAATATGAACCACAGATGCACATATTACATTCACCAATAAATAAGGCATGATTTAGTGAAGTTTTGAATGCGCCCATAGCTTGAAGTGTATTTTGGGTAGAGACAAAACTTTACTGCATCAATCCATATTGATGAGAAAAGCCTACCTCAAGAGATGTCGCGCCAGCAAAGTAGAGTGGCCAAGCTTGAAGTCTATGCACCCAACAACCTTAACTTCTTTGCAGATATTTATTTCCTATCGCTTAACTCAGACCATTAGCATTACTGTTATTTCAATGAAAAGAAAGATGGATGTTGTGGCATATGCCACGATAGCAACATTAAAAATTTTAAATCTGCAAATATAGTCCTGCCACCAATGTGGCTTCCCTAGCACAGCCTCAAAGGTTGTAAACCAACTCTCAAAGGATTTAATCAAAGAAATAAGCGACCTTAAATAGTAATGCGATTTGGATTCAACTTCCTCATACTTCGCAATGCCATTGTCTTTGATCTAAAAAGCAAAAGAAATGACCTGATGGATTGGAGAAGATCAATTCTTAGTGTTCTAGCTCACTCATTGTTTAGAACTATTTTTTGTTAAAGATGGAATTGTTTAGAACTATTTATTACTCTTTTTGACTTTTCTCTCTATTGCAACAACAATCAAGCTAGGGAATCTGACAGCTCTGTATTTAAAAACCAACAGTTCAACTCTAGAAATGTAAAGTAAAAATTGATAGGCTTTGTATTCCAACTTCACGGGTAAATGAAAGAAAATTTAATCGAAAATGCCAAATGAGCCATACCAGTGTAGGACAGATATTATGAACTTCTATTACCTTTTAGCTTCTGCAACTAATCAGAGAAGATGTCATTTCACAAATCAAGTCTGATAGTATTGCAATTAATTCAAGTAACTGAGAAAAGTCGAGTAACATATGAAATGGACAGTCCCATCACGATTAATGCATATAAATCTCAAGCGAACAAAATAAAAAGACATACAATTTATTGTATATCCTCCTTTTGTTCCCAGTCTTCATATGAGATTAAATGTAGGTGACAAGAAGCGAAAAAATATTTGCATTGAGTTGTGATGGGCAAAGGCAACTCAAATCTAACAAAGCAACAATTTTAGAAATTACAAAGGATGACTAAATGTGATTATTCAAAGCAACAGTGTTAGAAATGACCATTTGCGTAGCTCAGAGGTAACAAACTAAACCAATATGCCTATATGCCCCACGGTGGGCACCAAAATGTGAGAGGTGAATCTGAAATCACTAACAATAGATAAAATATACCAAATTAGCCATTGTTAGCAAACTCAAATAAACCACTCCCTATGGAATTGTTGATCAAACATAGAAGAGAAAACATGAAGTAAGGCATGCAACATAATCAACTAAATATGTAAATCTAATCTAAATCAACCAAACCATCACCCCATAGGGGGATTGGTGCTCCTTTGATGTGAAAAGAGAGCCCTTTCCCAACCCCTTTTGATAAGCTCCAGATGTGATGAAGATGCAAGTGTCTATAGTGCTAATGCATAAGCTTATAGATGAGATTGTGGATGATTGTGGAGTAGAAGGGCCTTGTATTTATAGGTTGAAGGTTTAAAAAATGGAGAGATGGGAGGAATGTGGGACTAAATAAGATCCAATGATATTGTGACACTTGTCACATGGCTAGTGGAGGAAGGTGGAGCAAATTTTGGAGAATGTGCATGGTTAATGCATGTAGTTGAGGATTTGAGGGGTGTAAGAGAGATTAATGCACTTGTAAGAGGCATTAAATGAATATGGTTGAGATGTTTTGGAAGGAAATGGTTTGGGTAAGAAAGTCAAATAAGTGGAGTAAATGAAGGAATATTCCTTGTGAGGGAAAATAAGGTATTTAGATAATTAAAGAAATTGATTTTTGTGTGCAAGTGGATGGGTTAGTCAGGGGTTTAGGTTTGACCCAAGTTGAGTCAAAAGCTAGAGGATGGATAATGGTGATTAGGGGTAATTAATATAGATTAATTAACTTGGAGGAATTTAGGAGATTTGACATTTGATTTATTAAACCAGATGAGAAGACTTTAGGGATTTGATTAAATAAATTGATTTATTTACATGAACCTGATAAATATTAGTGAATTAATCAAATCAATTATTTTATTTGATTAATAGAAGAAATGATGTTAATTCGAGCGTCTACACTATCTACTCTACAAGATCCCTCGAGTGGCCAACTCTCGGGTGTTCCTATGCTTAACTCAGATCACATGTACTTTTGCATCTTCAAAATGAATCCATCCATAATACTTCCATCACTTAGAACGATTGACTTAGTAAGATTGACAATATTTATTTATTCATATTATAAAAGTATAGTGTTCAAGGCATATCATAACATCATAACATTATCACTGTATCATTATTTTTGGTGGTAACATATATATACTAAATTGCTAACAAAATCCTAAATTTCAGATGGTGGAAGATCACCATTGAAAAAGTCTTTTAACAAAATTTCAACTAACCAACTGATTGATGTCCATAACATAAAACATACTAAAGGCTCGGAGTGGAGTCGTAAATTTTCTAAACATAATTTTAACAGAAAGCATTAAAAGGACTTGCTCCACTATGCATGCCCAAATATCCAACACCTAGACTTCTGGTGCTCTATCTTCAACTGCTTGAAGTCCGCTTAAAGTCCACTTGGTCATGCATAATTTCTTGTACAATGACTTAAAGCTATACCATTATATTAATGTTAGTCAACTAATTTCAATTGATTTAGGAAATAAAGATTTATGTATCATTTTACAAAAAGTAAGCAATTATTAATCCTAAAAATAAACAATTTGCAGGACTAAAGTGATTCGTAAGAGCAACAAAGGGTTTTTAGCATATTATAATCATGAGGTTATTTATACCTCATCTCTCTCCCCTTCCTAAGCTTGAGCAGGTCCTCCTACTCTTCGTTGTGTCCTTTGCCTTTCCACATCCCTGTTCCTATTTAGTTCATCGTATTTGGCACTGAGGGCATATGGATCCTCTACTTCTCTATCCTAGTCACCAGGACTTTTAAGAAAACCCTTGTTGTATCTAACCCTTACTTTCCATGAATGCAAGTCCTCAAGATTCAACTCTATAGTGACAAGTACTACAGGGGGTGGTTGAAGAAGTAATGGAGGTCTATACCTCATTCCTATCCATCTAGTTTTAAGTTGTTGTAGTATCTTTGCTAATGCCTTGGCCCTCCTGTAGGACAACCTTATATTGGTAGGTGAGATCACCTCCCTCCTTTTAAGATACATAGGTAGAGGAGTGTACTGCTCCTCATAGGAACTCCATGCTTTTTCTATCAATCTTGGCCCCT
Organism: Sequoia sempervirens; assembly: GCA_007258455.2. Classification (NCBI taxonomy): domain Eukaryota; kingdom Viridiplantae; phylum Streptophyta; class Pinopsida; order Cupressales; family Cupressaceae; genus Sequoia; species Sequoia sempervirens. The sequence goes on along the minus strand of VDFB02352304.1, from coordinate 250,931 downwards.
GGACTTTGAAATTCTCATAACAAATATGAAGATCATCATTATTTTTGCTTTTCACAACTTCATAGCTCTTAGTGCCTCAGAATCGAGCTTTAAAGGCAAAGGGTTTCCTATTAGGGTATCTCATCTGAAGTCCCACAATCCTTTCTGCATGCAAATACTCTTTGGTCCTTTCCTGCCACTGAATTTGATTTTTTATAATGGACATGAATGCTTTGAGCTGTACTTCCCCAACAAAGAGGTTGAAAAAGAAATCAATGTCTTTCTAAAAATAGATTATGTACAAAGAGTTCACATAACAAGTTTTTTTGAACAGGTGTTTCCTCTTTAAATGCTTTTAAAAATTCTCCATCATCTAGATCATGAGGAAAATTGCAAGAAATTCTCAACAATTTTCATCTAAATAATTGCTCATTCAAAAACATAGAATACAACCTAGATGGTTTCCTACAAGCTAATAACAACTCCCCAATTTTGCATGCATCAGTTTTAGCCTGATAAATCCTATCATATGATTCTTTTAATGAGACTATTTCATTCTTAAGTCTGACATTCTCTGCCCTTGCTTATCTCGGGAAATAACATCTTTCCATCCAATTTGTCAACATTGGGGGAATGTGGACTTGAAACCACTCCATTTTGGTTGGTTCAGTTTGTACTTCCTTTGATTCCATTTTTGGATTTATCTTAATTTCTTGCAAATCTTGTTCTAGTTCAACAATTTTACTCAAAGCTGCATTGAGTTCATCTTTCTGTTTTTCTTGTTTTTCTACAAATGCTTGGAGATTTTGCACTAGATTATCAGTTAAACCTTTAATTTGTTTGTCTTTTCAGACAAATTTGTCAAATACTATTTACCTTCCTCATTACTTTATTGCACCTGAAATTGCAACTCTCCAATAATTTTATCTTTTTGCTCTAATTGAGCCTAATTAGAGCCTACAAAGCTGCAATTTCTTGATCTCTTTTCTTCAAAAGTTTAGTTTGTATATCTATTTCCTATTGTTGTTGATTTACTTGTTCTTCATTTTTTTGCAGGCTAAACCTTAACTGAACAATTTCTATTTTCAACTCATCTAATTTTGTTTTTATGTTATTAAAAATTTCAATTAGTACATTAGAATAGAGAGGAGAAACAAAAGATTATGCATTATCATCAATCACATTTTCTTTATCATGTACCTCTAGTGGGTCTAATTCTACATCACTAGCAATTGAGGAAGACAATTTTTCACTTAGGTGAGTCATATCACCTTCTGTTTCCATTGGCTGGTGAAAAGGAGATAATGATTCTAGAGGCTCATCCTCAATAAATACAACATTTGGTAGATTTTCTCTTATTTCTTCTTGTCTTGTCTCAAATGAGATATTTTCCTTTCCAAATTCACCTAGCTAGGTTGTTTCTACACATGGCTGAGCCTCTTTTTCACATGATTGTGCTACAGTTTCTTGGGGCTACCTATTATGTCATTTCTTTTTAGGGATATGCGGTTGATCAGAAGTTGGGGCACAACTAATCTCAGAAGAAAATCTCTTGCTTCTTCTCAAAGGGGAAGGCTTGTGTGCTTCTATTTTAGGTCCCCTTCCCTTTCTACGGGGATGAGCATTCTCATCTTCCAACTTTTCTAGGTCCATATCCTCTTGTTTTTCTGGAGCCTCTGATACATTTTGTGGACTTGGTCTTTCCTAAGGGTCTGAAGGGTTTATTGGATTTTTCAGTTTCTCATTGTCATGAGCCCCTTCGACGTTTTGAGGTTCAGAAGAAGGTTCTTCCAAATTTTGAGCCACCGGACTGGATGGCTCTCCTTCCTCTAAATGTCTTGTGGGCATAGGATTTTCAAATTTTTGAAGAAATCTTTTCCATTTTTGTTTCATTATTCCTTTCTTCAAGAAATGATATTTACAAATAAAATGTATAAGGTTGTGATGTTTTAATGGATCTGACCCAATTTTAAACTTTTTGATCATATTAACAATAGAATCACAAAGAAAAGCAGGAAGGTTGACTCTGAATTGAGAGTTTTTGATACCATGGTGCAAATGAGTCAATAATCGAAAGGGGGGACCAACTATTATGGCACATTACCATTCATATGTGAAATATTTGATTATCCGGGCAATTGTTGTTCTCCACGGCTCTGGAATTGACATTCTTTAAAACACTTTGTTTTTCTCTTTGGTATTTACAACTAATAAAGGCTAAGGTTCCCCTTCCCTACTGAAAAGATCTACCATTTTTTGATAGGAAACATTTGTATTTTTTGATAATTTTACACCCTCATTTCTAATACCAGATAAACGAGAGATGACTTGAGGGCGTAGGTCTTGAATTTCCTCCCATGCACTATTCATTGTCCATCTAAGAAATTCTCTACAAATTCTTGTACCAACTGCTCATTGTGCCCTTCAAAATTCTTCATAAACTCCAACCACCCAACCCTCTGAAACAATTCCAAAATTTTACTTAGTGCCAATAACTTGTCTACGGAAGTTGGCTTTGATTTTCGCTTGGCTCCTTCCATGTTCACTTTCTTTTGATTTCGCTTAGTTTCTACTGAAATTCATGGTGTTCAAAAGGTGAAAAACTATTAAACAAAATTGTGATGCAAATTAAAGAAAATGCAAAATTTTCAACCACTCGTACTTTGACTGGAATTAATTATGGCATTTGGCTTCACTGTAATGAAATCATTACTTTGCATGGAAAAGAGTGCATGAATTGTCGCATCTTAAGTGAGAGTATAATCTGCACAATTTACTAAGTTTAGAAAGGGTGGTGGTACGTGCCAATTTATTTATTTTTATTCACAATAATTACCTACTTAAAGTAAAAGTTGTACATACCTTACGTCTAGTCATCAATTTGAAAATTGCTTACCTTTGCTAATGTAACAGTATAATCAGATGGGATGGTGAGGGTGGTGATGAATTTATTATGAATAAAGATGGAACTGCTAATTAATGTTGCAATTATTATGACGAAAGTAGCCATTATAATTTTGATTTATTATGATAAGAGATGGCAGTGTAGGGCGTGGATTTCAAAGGTGATGGAAAAATTTAATGATGAGCATGTGTATGACGCTGGAAATATTAGAGCATTTGGAGAAGAAAGGAATTTACAAAGTCTGGAGCATCACTATAAAATGCAACCGTAATGAACAAAAATTATGGAGCATGCTAGAAGATACAGCCGAAACAAAAAAGTGAAGTAGCAAAATTTTGAAGCATCACTGGAAGATGCCACCAGAATGCAACAACGAAGTTCTAGAGCATCACTGAAAGATGCAACTGGAAATAGCAACAAAATTTCCAGAGCATCATTGAAAGATGCAGTCGAAAGTAGCAACAAAATTTTTGGAGCATCGCTAAAAGATGTAGCCAGAAGAAGGAAGAAATTTTTTTGGAGCATCATCGAAAGATGTCACCGAAAGGAAAAAGCAAAATTTCTAGAGCATCGCCGAAAGATGCCACCGAAAGGAAGAAGCAAAATTTTCAAAGCATCGTCAAAAGATGCCACCAGAAGGAAGAAGCAAAATTTTTGGAGTATTGTCGAAAGATGCTACCAAAAGAGAGAAGTAGAATGAAGCTCTTTGGACTTAAGACTTGTTGGAGCTTCATTGAAAGATACGCCAAACTATAGGAATAAACTAGTAAATGGAACTAGTCGGGCGTACAAGTCTGGAGCATCACAACAATTGATCCAACAAGTTTTAGAGCATCGCAACAACCGAGCCAACAAGTTCTGAAACACCATAGCAAGATGCGCCAAAATTTGTATTTGATTAGAAATAAAGTCCTGCAAGATAGAAACAAAATTTAGCTAAGTCCAAAAGTTGAAAAATTCAAAAGAAATGCCCTAAAGTAATTGCAAATACAAACACATTTAATTTTTATTTAATTCTTTTTTTAGGATTGTAAGATGAACACTATATTGGCTCTACCATAGTAGAATTGATGCATTGGATTTCTCCTTTTATTTCTACCATTTTTCGTAAATTCCTCTTTATTGACAAGTTTGTGGTAGATGCATAATCGATGACCGTTGACTAGGAGAGTTCGAGTATCACCATCAATGGGCTTGAGATGCACTGCTCTGTTTGGAAATACTTCAAAAATTTCATATGCACCCAGCCAATGAGTCCTCAGTTTCCCTTGGTGATCTTTATATCATGAATCAAATAATAGCGCCCAATCCTCATTATGAAACTCTCTTTCCTTTATGTGTTTATCATGCCAGGCCTTCCATTATTGTTGAACTAGCTTAGTTTGGCGGACAACATCTAAACGGAGTTCATCCAACTCACTAAGTTGTAGGACTCTTTCAACTTGGGCTCGTTTGAGATCTAAGCCTAACTCCATTGTTGTTCTCAAGGTTTTAAGTTCAAGTTCAATGGGTAGAAGAGGTTTCTTCCCAAAAACTAACTCATACGGACTAAAATTAATGGTTGATTTCCAAGTTGTGTTATAAGCCCAAACGACTTCAAGTAATTTTTTGGCCTAGTCTTTTCTCCTTTATGAAATTGTTTTTGTTAAAATGTTCTCTAGCTCCTTGTTAGTGACTTCTAATTGACAATTTGCTTGTGGGTGATAGGGTGATGACTTCTTATCACTTACCTAAAAATGATTAGTAAAGGCTAACAAAACTTTAGACATAAACTAGGGTCCTTGATCTGTGAAAATTATTCTAGGGGCTCCAAATCTGAGAAAAATCTTGTTATACAGGAAGTCAACAACTTGTTCTTCCTTTGAACTTCTACCCATTTAGTCAGATAGTCGGTACTGACCAAAATGTACTCTTTCCCTTATGAAGGGGGGTCTATAGGACCGATAAAATCCAATCCCCACTTTTCAAATGGTTCAAGAACTACTTGGGATTGTAGAGGCATTTCATTGGATGCAGTGGGTCTCCCTACTCTTTGGCATTCATCACAGTGGCGAACATATTTTTTTACATCTTTATGCATAAAGGGTCAATAATATCCTACACCCAAAATCTTATGGGACCTTCTCTTGGCAGAATAATGGCCTCCAAAGGGGTCATCATGCCAAGCTCTAAGGATGCTATATGTTTCATTTTCCCTAACGCAACGTCATAAAACCATATCAAGACTGTATCGAAATACTATTCCATTAACCCATTTGAACGAACCACTTTCTCGAACAAGGAGTTTCTTTTGTTTTGACGTAAAATCTAGTGAAAACTCTAAAGTGTCCAAGTAGTTGGTGATGTCAGCAAACCAAGGGGTTTTAATGAAGATGGAAAACAAATTTTCATTTGGAAATTCATCTTGCATGGGAGCACAATCTCCATTGTCTTGTTTGATCCGGGATAAGAAATCTGCAACTATGTTGAACTTTACAAGTTTGTCAATAATGGTCACATTGAATTCTTGTAGAAGCAATAACCACATGATTATCCTTATGTTTACTACTGGTTTTTTCATTAGGTACTTGATGGCTGAATGGTTTGTGAACATAGTTACTTTGTACCCTGTGATGTAGTGTCGAAATTTCTTGATTGCATGTACTACAACTAAAAATTCCTTCTTTGTGGTGGTGTAATTCCGTTAAGTGGGAGTCAAATTCTTACTAATGAAATAGATAGCATACTTTCCCCCGTTCTCATCTTCTTGACCTAAAACCACTCCAATAGCATCATCAGAAGCATCTGCATAAATATGGAATGAAAGGTTCCAATTAGGTCCACATAGGACAGGAGCAGAGATGAGTTTCTTCTTAATGATCTCAAATGATGATTGACACTTTACTGTCCAGACAAAATCTACATTCTTTTGGAGGGAAAACATAGGGGTTGCAATCTTTCTAAAATTTTCTATGAATCTCCGGTAGTATCCAGCATGTCCTAAGAAACTTCTAATGCCAGTTTAGTTTTTCAGAGTCGCAAGTTGTTGTATTACCTCAATTTTATTAGGATCAACTTTTATCCCTTCAGCTAAAATGTGGTGTCCCAACACTATACCTTGTTCTACCATTATTAGGAATTTTTCGTGACTTAGGGATAGCCGATGGTCCTCACACCACTTCAGTACTTTGTCCAAATTTTGAAGGTCTTCATCAAAAGTTGACCCATACACAGTGAAGTCATCCATGTAGACTTCCACATAGTTATTCACTAGTTCAACGAATATTGCCAGGATAGCTCTCAGAAATGTTGCAGGAGCATTGCATAGCCTAAAAGGAAGGATGTGATATTCGAATATTCCCCAAGGGCAAGTAAAAGTTGTTTTGTCCTGGTCTTTCGCAGCTACTTTAATTTGGTTATATCCACTGAATCCATCTAGGAATGAGAAATACTTCCTTCCAGCCAAATTATCTAAGACTTGGTCTACAAATGGTAGGGGGAAGTAATCTCTATGGGTAGTTTCATTGAGTTCCCTATAATCAACACACACTCTCCACTTCCCATTTTTCTTTGGAACAATTACCAAATGCAAAACCCATTTTCTGTAAGAAATGGGATAGATGAATCCTACTTGCAGGAGTTTCTCAATTTCAATTTTAACAATGTCTTTCAAAACAGGATTGAGTCTTTGTTGTGGTTGACGAACATGTCTAACATCCTTAGTATAGATGTGATGGGTACAAACACTTGGGTGTATTCCTCTCATGTCTGTATAATCCCAAGGAAAAGCTTTACATCTATTCACCAAAACATCAAACAATTTGTGCTCTTCTAGCTCTGTCAACCAGCTGTTGATATTCAAAGTTTTTCATGGTAATAACATGATGGTTTTGACCTCTAGATGGTTGGATGTGACAATATAAACTTCTCTAGTCAAAGTGTTGAGAGGATAGCTATGTGGTATGGTTTTATGGAGTCCAGAAATATCTTTGAAGAAGTGATCCACATTTTGGAATGATATTAGCCAGGGGACAAGGTAACCCCATGAAGCTGGTGTAATCAAATTCAGTGTGATCAACGTTGATTGGCTACCCTAGAATTTCTTCTACATCTAACATTTCTTCATCACTTGATTCTATGGTAATATTTTCCATATTATTTTCTAGTTCATCTTCCAACTCTTCACCATGTTGTTTAATGACTACCATAGCAAGTGAGGCTAGATTCTCTTGTTCGTTGGGACCATCTGGTTTATCAACCCAAACTTTGTTATGTTCAGCAGGTTAAGTGGGGGTATACAGGAATAAATATTTGTTATTGGAACCATGTGAAATGGTCATTCCTCCCTCTCTGCAGTTAATCTTGGTTGCAACTGTAGCTAACCACGATATTCCTAGAATTATCGGATAACTATCCTTTGGTGTGAGGAACTGGATTATTTGGAAGTCTACTGGATATTCCCAACTGTCAACCTTAACAAGAACATTTTATATGACACCTTTGGGAATAGCTATGGATTGATTTTCCATCTGTAACATTGTAGTTGTGGGATGTAAATCAGTGAGTCCCAACTTTTCCATAGCATCAACCGTCATTACATTAGTGGTCGCTCCTAGGTCCACAAGTGCATTAGGTATTGCTACCTCATTGATTGTCACTGTTATAAGTGGACTGCTTGGGTCATCATATTTTGGAGTTGCGGTTTTTCCAGTTAGGAGGTCAGCTAGATACCCATTTATGTGAACAATTTTAATCCATTTTGGTTTCTTTCTTGGAGTTTTGATGCACAACTGTTTGATTACTTGGTTTAGTTCAGGGATCTCTTTAATCACTCGTAACAAAGGGACCTCGATTTGAAGTTGTTTAATCTATTGTATCAACGTGGTTTCAGTGGATAAAGTTATTTATGGAGGGTTATTCAAGGTGGTTGGTTTGAGATGCTTCAAAAAAGGTGCTTGATTTTTCTCTTTCAAGGTGGAGTCCTCTAAAAGATTAGTTGGACGCTGACCATCCTCCCTTTGAGGTAACTTGAAAGTTCTGGATGAGGATTGTGGAAGGGTCTTGTCTTGATTACTCATTAAGTTTTGCTCTAAAGGTGTGGAAGATGTCTTAGTTGTTTCAACAGATTCTTTAATCGACTTGTCCAGGATCTCAACTATAGTAGGCTGCTGGAGTGTTTTTCCTGACCTTAATTGTAGGTTTCCACAATGGATAGCATTAAGTCCAGTCACATTTTCTTGTTCCGTAGAATACACTGTAGTATTTTGACGATTATTCTTTGGATTAGGGACAGACTGTGCTGGAAGTTGTGGTTGGTTGAACTGCTCATTTTGTTGAGGGTTTTGAGGGGCTAGTAAAATATTTTGCTGCAGATTAGGCATCCTCGTTGGTCTAGTATAAAACTGATTTTGAGGTTGATTCCATTGAGGAGCAAGATTTTAAGGATACCATTGTTATTGAGTCTGGTTTAGCTATTGGGGGTTTCCCTAGGACTAATTTGTCCATTCAGGTGGTCCCCAAGGGTAATCTCCCTAGTTAGGTGGTGCTTGAGGCCAAGGTACTGCCCATTGATTATTATTCCAATTGTTTGGGGGTTGCCAGGATGGATTTGAATTATGGCAGTAAGAGAAATTCCCTCCAAGTCTTTCATTTACAAAGTTGACCTCCTCCTCAACTTGAGATGTCCTTTTCTTAGAATTCTTGATTGCATTTAGGATCTCACATTGATTAGTGGCATGACTCTTCTCACAAACTTGGAAAACGTCAATTTTGTCGAAAGGGAATTCTCTTAATAGGTGTTTGTTTCGACACCTAGGACAATAGATGGATAAGGTCTCTGCATTACGTGTTTTATCCTGTATTTCATCCAGCGTGGTGTTTAATTGAACGATAATGTTAGTTTTGAGATTTGTTGTCTCCTCAAGTAGTTTACCTATTTCATTGGAACCTCTAAAAAGAGTAGACTTATGGATACCTCCTCGAGTACAAGAGAAATTCTGACATAACTTAGTGATATCATCAAGTTCAAGTTGGGACACATCTCCTTTTCCCATTAAATTTAGACTTCTCCTAGCATCTTCATCAAGTCCCTTGAGAAATATGGTCTTCAAAATTTCTAGACTTATGGCTTCTCTGCCACATCATTTAGATAAGAAGATGAACCTATCCAGGTAATCTTCTAGGCTTTCATCTTTGCCTTAGTTTGTGTATATGCTGAAAACTGAAAACTAAATGATTTAATCTATAAACTCAAAATCAAGATTTCCAACATAACATCAATAAAGCCTTTCTTAAATGAAAACACGTGCAGAAACATAAAACTAAACTATGTGAAATCAAACATATGCATTAAAAAAAAATCAACTCCATTGTTCTCCTATCATCAAGATCTTGATTTATGTATTTGGTGCTCTCAGATTTTCATAGGCACAAGTGCAAGAAGAGGCTATGATGAATGGAAGAGAAGATTGCATGATCAGAATTCAATGTATGTCTCTTTGGTGAGAAGAGAAGGCTTTTTATAGATGTCCTCATGGGGTAGATTGAAGTTGCGGGAGAATGTGGGTCTAAAGAGTGAAATGGAGAAATGAATATTTATGAATGATTTAATTAAATGAATGGTTTAATTAAATGGGTCTATATTTAAATGATTTAATATGCATGGATATTTTAATAATTAATGCAAATGAAGTAATATGAAATGATTTATGGATTAAATGGTTGATTATGCAAATGATTTAGGAGGAAAATATATTAATGAATTAATTAAATAGATAATGGAACCTATTTAATTAATAGAAGAAATTAAATTATTATAAGGACATTTTTTGTGGGTCTACAGTTTGAACAACTCCTCTTTCCTATCGTTGACTCTACAATAACTCTGGTATTTGTCCAAAAAGGCAGACCCCATATCGTCCCAAGAGGTTATTGACTCTGAAGCTAATCCCATGAACCAATGCATTGTAACGTCCTTCAAGGTGGAGAGAAAAAGTTTTAGTTTTTGGTTATCATTCTTGTAGTCGTACGTTTGACATAAAACTTTAAACTCAAATAGGAACTGGTCAGGGTCTTCAGAGGATAAACCTCAGAAAGTTGGTAAGAAGGATGGTGAAATGTTTTTCATAGGTGTATCATCATCTTGATTGAGAGCAATAGGATAAGTAATTTTTTGCGCTCCCCCAGTTGGGTTACCGCCATTTCTATGGTCACCCATGATGTTGAAAGGAATGCAATCCTCTTCAAAAGTTTGCTCTAATGGCCGAGGTTCTAGTGTATGCAAAGGAATGATTTCCACTACAAGTTTTTGTTCTAATGGGTGAATTTTTTAGGTATACTGGGAGGTCTCAAGTTGATCCTGCTTGATCAATTCTTCAATAAGTTCTTCAGCTGAGACTTCTACCTCCCTGCTTGTGGTTGGAACGTCTTTTGGGGGGGTTTGGTATGAATCTTTTGTGCGGGCCTCATTTCCTGACCATGTAGAAAAAGAAGTCTAACAACTTTTTTTTCTAAAAGAGGTATTCAAGCAATCTCCTACTAACACTAGAAAAGGAAGTTCCCCCACAACGATGCCAAAAAGTGACAGACTGTCGTGAGGTCCTATTGCTTTAGTTGAAAATGTATCAATCATATTGACCGGGTAGTGTTCAAAGGTTGTATGCAATAGGGGACATCTTGGCTATCTCTCTTAGATTTTCTGAATTCTTGAAACGGTTGTAAATAGAAATTTAACTAGAAAGCAATTAAACTAGAAAGCATGAAGTTGTTTAAGCTAGAAAACATGAGAAAATGAAACTAGAAAGCATATAAATTGCCTAAAAAGAAAGACTAACAGTAAAATTGTAAAATTTAAATGAAAACAACTAATGGCTAACGACTAACTGCTGACAGAAAGTAAACTTGACAATTTGTAACTAACAACAAGAGTGGGTGCTCCAGAATTTCAAATAAATAGAATTTGAATATTGTAAACTTTAAAATTACAACCTATAGGAATATTTAACAAAGCTCAACACAAATAAGATTCATCCAAATTGATCATGTACAAAATAAAAATAACAATATTGAAAATAAAAAATACTTATCAATCTACTCTACGAGATCCCTCGAGTGACCAACTCTTGGGTGTTCCTATGCTTAACTTAGATCACATGTACTTTCACATCTTTAAAATGAATCCATCCATAATACTTCTATCACTTAGAATGATTGACTTAAAAAAGGATTGACAATATTTATTTATTCATATCATAAAAGTATAACACAAAAGACATAACTGTACAGTGTTCAAGGCATATCATAACATCATAACATTATCATCGTATCATTGTTTTTGGCAGTAACATATATATACTAAATTGCTAACAAAATCCTAAATTTTAAATGGTGGAAGATCACCATTGAAAAAGTTTTTTAATAGAATTTCAACTAACCAATTGACTAATGTCCATAACATAAAACATATTAAAGGCTTAGAGTGGAGCTGTAAAGTTTTTAAACAAAAATTTAACAGAAAGCATTAAAAGGACTTGTTCCACTATGCACGCTTGATATTCTAGCGCCTAGACTTTCGGCGCTCTATCTTCAACTGCTTGAAGTCTACTTAAATTCCACTCAGTCGTGCATAATGTTCTATACAATGACTTAAAGCTATACCATTATATCAACGTTAGTCATCTAATTTCAATCAATTTAGGAAATAAAGATTTATACATCATTTGACAAAAAGTAAGCAATTATTAATCCTAAAAATAAACAATTGGCAAGACTAAAGTGATTGGTAAAAACAACAACAAAGGGTTTTTAGCTTATTATAATTATGAGGTTATTTATACCTCATCAGTATGGGCATGGTAACAAAAAATACTTGAGTTCGATTATACATACAACTTTCTCATTTTTATAAAAAAAACCACAAATTAGGTTGAGTTAAATCCTCCAAGGATGTTTATACTATCTAAAAATATTTTTTCATATCTAATAACCTAGATCATTATATTAATTCCATGTACATATATATTCTCTACCTACAACAATGTTTATGTTGATTAGATGGCCATTAAAATGCTTATGCCAATTAGATGTCTCACTTGAAATGCTAGGGTTTCAAATGTAATGGAATAGTGGTGACGAAAGCTTTCATGAAATTTCTTTTAAAACCCCACAAAAAAGGTTGAACTTCATCAATCACTTGTTAAATGATCATGATACATGCCCCTCTATAATAATTTTCTTGTTTGGAGTTTTTAATTTTGCATATTTTCAATTGAAAATCACATTTTTACACTTTCTTGTCAATTTACACTCTTTAACAACTTCACAACTACTTAGTTCAAATTTTATTTTTCCACTTTTTCCACCTCCTCACCATTATTGTAAATTCAAACATATGTGAATTTGAATGTGCCTGTTCTATGAAAGGGAGAGTTGTGCTTGTTGTAATCCATGTGGAAAGTTAACTTACACAACTATGAAGATGAATCTACTTGTTTTATGTGAGGGGTAATTTATGGTTGTTGTAATCTGGGTTTATTAAATTAGTCTTGTTTTTAGGTATGTATGGGTTTGTGCTAGTTTAATTGAAGGTGTTATAAGGAATTAACACCCTACTTATTTAAAATTTATAAATAAAAAAATCATAGTAAGTATTATCTTATTTCATTCTATGAAGAGAGACTCAATTGATGTAGGAGCATCCTGGGTGCACGGGAAATCTTGCATCAACCAAGAATAATAATTTTTAATTAAGTTTTGTTTTGCTTCTATTAGTTTTTGGGTTGTTTCTTCACGATATTTTCAAATAACTTGACCAAATTAATGACATCACCCTATAGAAGAGTTTAATGGGTTTTTGTAGTTTAGATTTGGTGAAGATTGGGTGAAAATTGGTTGTTATGGCTTTGTAAACTTCTAAACTACAACCAAACTTGTGAGACTTTGGTTTTGAATCTATAGACATGGAAAATGTACCGATTTCACTTGATCCTGATTACTAACACCACTTCGTCCTGAATCATCTCCTTTGCTAATCATTTAATCAAATAATCTATATTTGATTAAATCCACCACATTTCATCTCCTAATTAAATAAATCATTATTTATCTGATTAAGTCATCATCTCCTATTGATTAAATAGATCATTTTATTTAATTAATCATGTAGTCTCCCTTTAATTAAATAATTCACTTTATTTAATTAAATCTCTAAAGTCGTTCTATTAAATTAAATAAATCAATCGTTATTTGATTTAATCTAACATCATCTCCTTTTTAATTAAATAAATCAAAATCTTTATTTAATTAAGTCTACATCATATTCCTCTCATTTTGATTTAAATTAATCCAAAAATCTAAATCAAAATGGTCAAGTCAACTAATCTCCTTCTAAATTAATCAAATCTTGATTAATCTTAAATCTTAATCACCTAAATCTTCTAGATTTTGCAACTTGCTCATGAAAATCATCTCAATTGATTTATTAAATCCTCAATTACTTTAAAAAAGGCATCAATGTTGCAATATTCTCCAAATTTGAAAAATCCCTCCAAAAGGGTTTGTACATCCAACAAGGCATTTAAACCTCTTACATGTCCTTTTGCCTTGAGCCAAGTGGCATTAACTTCATTTTCTCCTCCCTCCAACATGTCATTTCATCCATTTTGAAATTCCACCTAATTGCATTTAATTGCACAATGACCAAAATGTGCTCCACCTTTGTCCACTCACATGTTGACAAATGGCACTTGGTCATTGGTTGGTGTTTGATCCCACATTCATCTATTTTGCCTCATCCTCCATCTCTCTCATCTATAAATAAGAGGCTCTCACTTTGATTTTGGATCCACAACTTCATGCAAAGACATTATCTTTAGATTTTGAATTTGCTCATCCATTGTTGACGCATTTTCTCATTTTCATAGCTAGGTTATGCAGGAATTCAACCAAGGAGCATCAAATCTTTATCAAATCATCATTCAAGCTTACAAGGGATTGGGAAAGGGCCATTTTCCACATCAAAATGGCACCAATTCCCCCATTTGATTGAGAGTTTTCTTGCATTAGATAGGATTTGATAGTTTTCATTTGTATTCTTCGCTTCTATTTCTTATTTTGTGCATTTCAAGTGAATTCTATGGGGAATGTTGATTTAACTTGCATAATGATCTAATTGTATGATTGCTTGTTGTGTTTGTGCAGGTCTAACATTGACGTTCACATAATCAAACAAGTTCACTTCTTAGAACTAATTCAGTTGAATTTATCCATATTTGCGGGAAACTCATGTTCGACTAGCTTTGTAGGAACTTCTTTTCCATTTGACCTTTTCAAGAACATCACATCTACTAGAGTTTGTGGGGATTTCATGAACAAGTGGATTTGTGAGTAAATTCAAGTGAACTAAATTTCTTTCATTTAAAGAACTAGTTCAAATAAATAGTTTTAATGATGATGTCATTGTATGATTGCAAATGAATGCAATTTAACAGGATAAGTGTGCTATTTAAAAGGTTCAACTCGATAAGCAAAGGAACTTTCATAGAAAATGACAAAGATGAAGGAATCATAACATCAGCTAGGGATGGTGTGTGAGTTTTCCCAATTGAACATACCAATTGATCGAATTCTAATACTACTATTCAGATGGATATTAGACCTCTACAAGATGACTTAAGCATGATGTAATGATGACATCACCATGTATAAATTATGAATTTTTTATAGTCAATTGAACATGTGCAATTTCCTATTTCAATCAGCTATTTGTAGAACTTTTTCTTACTATTGCATTCATGGAACTTTAGCCTGCTATTGCACTTTACGTTTATGTAACAATTCAATTGTTGTAATGGCCAAAATCTGATTCATTCCAACTTCCTAGCCACCAAAGGATAATGGGAGGTTGATACACCATGGGGGGTTAGCCATCATAGGAGGAGATTATTTTCCATTAGAGAAAAGATGACACAAAAAGAGAGAGAGAGGGAGGGAGTTAATAGATGACATGAGAAGAGGTTGGTTGAGTGATTCAAATCAATAATGTAACAAAGAGAAAGGTTGTGAGGATAAGGCCAAATTTGTACCATGATAAAGTGATGTTTGTAATACCTTGAAGCAAATTTTATTTGACATTGTATTCTTGTAAGAAATTAATAAAAATAAATAAATTTACTTGTTTTGGTTGGCTTTCATTGTGCTAAGAGTTGTGTTGGTTGTGTGATTGGTTCGTTTGATAAGACCCCCCAATCTTGTCTACATCAAGTAGTATCAATGTAGGTTGATTGGTGGAGTTGAGGCATGTGAATTTGTCGAACATAGTTGATGTTGAAGAGTGTGAATAAAAAATATCAGAGTAAGGTTTGCTCATTGGGAATGTGTTCAGATGGAGGATGTGATGATTTGTGTTGTGAGGGTTTGAAGTGATGAGGGATGTCCCAAAAGCTTGAGAGGTTTATTGTAGCTCTGAAGAGTAGTGCAATTGCAAAGGGTAGAGGGAGATATTAAAGTCGTAAGAAACCATTATGGTTATATGTGCAATATTTTTCTGTAGCTATGAAGGATTCATGTAATTGCAAAGAGCTTGAAGCAATGAGATTGTGTTGGTTGTCTTTCAACAAAGATTTAAGCTGGTTAAAAGGTGTGTAGGATTCCTCCATAGTGTGGAAAGTGGGTAGAGGAAGTTTTAAAAGGTGCATCTTCGAGGATTTCTATTGGGTAGAGGATAGGTGTGTGTTTGTGTGTGTGTGTGTGTGAGTTTGTTGTAAGTTTCAAAAATTGCAAATCGTGTGAAGTTGTGTGTGGCTAAAGATAGCAAGGAGGAAGAGTATGGGTTTGTTTTGGGAAAAGCTTTAGGAATTTAATTCCTTGTGCGGAGAGAGAAGATACAGAGCTGAGATCAATAAGATGTAGAAGACATTGCAAGTTTTAAGAAAGAGCAAAGTAGATATGGAAAATATTTGAGAAGAGAAAAATATGGGTAAGGTTGAGTCCCATTATTTTCTTTATAAATATTTTTTCTCAGGTGAAGCTATGTGTGTAGAGAAAGGGAAAAAGAAAAATAGAATATTGTAACAGTTGCAGCATGTCTTTTGGAAGGCATGGAAGGGTTGGGGAAAGAAGTTGCAATAGAGGATGATGATGAGATGTATGCAAATATGAAAGTGAGAGTGTAAGGAGAGATGAAAGTAAAAGATGACATATATGAACAAGAGGAGACTAGCATAGGAGATTTTTGTCCTTTGAAATACATGAAGGTATATGTGATGAGAGAGAAGAAGATATGAATGAAAAGATGTTGGGGAAGGTAGAAGAGTATAAAGATGAAGTGCATATGGAAATATTCAATTTCTATAATATTGCTAAAATAGATTTGTATTCAGGAGCTACAAGGTATGGTAAATATGATATGGAGAGGGAGGAGGGATTTTTGTGGTGGAGGCTAGAATATGGTAGGTTGGATCCCACAAGAGAAGAAAAGAAAGGAAAATACAATTGGTGGAGCAGGTCGATCAATGGTGGACATAAGTCCATGAGAGGAAGGAGTGAGGAGAAAATTTGGAAAAGGAAGAGGGAAGTTGTTCTAGCCAAATGTTGGAAGAGAAGAAGGAAGAATTAATACAAGGTACTTGTAGTGAGGGAGTTTGTTGTAAGTTGTTTATAACCTAGAGGGGTAATTATGTCATCTAAATCCATTTTGTGATCCCAACCTCACAAAATATTCTTACCTCAGGTGTCTGATGTAGGAGCATCTTAGATGCAAGGGAAATATTGCACAACCAAAAATAATAATTTATAGTTAAGTTTTATTTTGTTTCTATTAGTTTTTGGGTTGTTGCTTTAGTAGGATTTTTTTGAGATAATTTGGATATATTAATGATATCAACTTGTAGAAAATATTAATGGGTATCTATAGTTCAAATTTGATGAAGATTGGGAAAAAATTGGCTATTATGGATTTGTGTGTTTTTGGTTTGCTACTAGATTTGTAGACTTTTGAATTGCAATTGAACTTGTGGGACTTTGGTGTTAAATCGAATAAGTTCACTTCTTACAACTGGTTTAGATGAACTTATTTGTGCATTTACAAGGAGCTTACAACTAGCTAGATTTATGGGAACTTATTGTCCATCTAACCTTTTCAAAAACTTCACATGTAATTAGAGTTTGTGAGGATCTCATGATTAAGTGGATTTGCAAGAAAATTCAAGTAAATTGAAATTCTTTCATTTAAAGAACCAATTTAGATGGCCACTTTTGATGATGATGTCAACATCAAGTACAATTTTGAATGAATGCAATTGAACTAAACAAGGGCACTATTTAAGAGGTTCAACTTAGTAAGCAAAGGAACATCCATAAAAAAAGACAAAGATGAAGTAATCATGACATCAACAAGTATAGAGTATGATTTTTCTCAATTGAACCTACCAACTAATCTCATTTTAATATTATTGTTCAGATGGATATTAAACTTTTTCAATATATGATGTAAGCATGATGCAATGATGAAATCACCATGTACTTTTGTTGGTCAACTGAACATGCAAAATTTAATGTTTGAACCAATCAATTGTGAAACTTTTGCTTGCTACTACATTTGTGGAACTTCATCCTACTACTACACTTATCATTTTTGTAATGATTCAGTTGTTGTAACAACTAGAATCTACTTTGATCCAACTTCCTAGCTACCAAAGGATAAAGGGAGATTGATACACACATGGTGGGTTAGCCATCTAAGGAGGAGATGGTTTTCCATTAGAGAAAAGGTGAAATAGAAATATTGAGGAGGAAATGGATTCAATGGCTAAATTGAGAAGAGGTTGGACGAGTGATTCAGAGAAAGGCCATGAGGAGAGGTGATGGGTCAAATTAATAGCTAGCTTTCCTTACTATTTTATGTTTCTATACTTTCATCTACTAAGTTTGACAAATATTCCTAAGACTTTATATATCTTTTATATGTCCTTCATACACTTTAAAGCAAACTTAAATACGTGGAAATAGAAATATGATATGTTGACATATGTGTGTATGAATGAATGAATATTAATGATATTTAGTATGATTTTATGCTTAAATTATGATTGTTAGAAATGTGGATGCCTTAGGGATGAACTAGCATCTTGCAACTAGAAGGACTATAACCTGTAGCAACAAGATTTCTAGCCCACGACAAAGGGACTACGAATGGTTGCAGGGGAAAGGTCAAAGATAGCAAAGTGTGAAATTTCCAAAAGAAAATGAAGGTGATCATTTAAAGATATACTATGAGCCACCACAACATATTCTTATCCATTGAATAAGACTCCTAGAAGGAGGAGTCTATTCTAAGTGGGACTAACTCATGACATGACATTCCTCAGGTGCACATCTCTGTCATGGTAGCTAATTGTTAGGCATAGAGTTCTAATTCAATTTCTCATCTTCTACTTTATAATTATGGTTTTTTGTTTTAAGACTAAGTCCTCTCCCTATCTTTGAGGGAGAGTGGGTGGATACTTTGTAAATCTATTTTTATTCCTAGATGAATAAGACTCCTCCCATACCCTATATAGTGGGATATGTTGTAAATGATATGTTTCATATATTTCCATTGTTGTGTAAATGTCTACCCTATATGGTGTAAATGATATTTCCATTGTTGTGTAAATGTCTATATATTATATATGATGCAAATGCTCTATCCACTATTTTATAAATATATATTTTTTGCATATTTGTCATTCTAGTTACATTGTTAATGCCTATTTGTTCTATAGGATGTAAATGTTGTAGTCACTATATTGTAAGTGAATATATGGGGTTATTGTTAATGCCTATATGTTATATATGATGTTTCCATTGTACTATAACTGCATATATGTCATTTATAATTTATGTTAGTGTAAGCTTGGAACACTAACATCATGGGATGTAATAATTATGTGTCCATGAAAAATATCATTCCCCAAGCTTAAACTCACATAAATTGTCCATAATCCCTCTTCAACAGATGTAAAACCCAATTTCTACTATTAAGTCTACATGTTGAAAAGATACACTATAATTGTCGTAGGTACATAAAAAGCAACCACCCATAATAACATATTTTTTTCCAAATATTAACTATTTTGTAAACATAATGCATGGCCATGTATCCCATCAAAAACTGATATATTTCATATATCATCATCAAAATGACTTTTTCAAGTGAGTTTTCCTAATACAAATCAGTTCCTCCATGCATACTTGCTAGCAACACACTCAAAGGTGTGAGGCTCACCGATCAAGAAATCAAAACAAGAGGAAATAAATCAATCAACTATCAAATTTATTAGCAAATTAAAAATTTTACTACATCGATCAAATCCATTCCTTCGTCTCACATTAATTGATCAACACAAATTTCAATTTCAATTTCATACAAAATAAGAGGACAAAAATTTAGCACTTCATCCCAAGCAAGCATTGAACCAAATCAATCAACCTCTAAAATTAAAATGTAATTTTTTTTCCACCCTTTTTTAAACATGATAATGCTAAACACACTACCTTGTTTGAAATCCAAACAATCCAAACACCAAAGCAGCTATCCACAGAGAGATGGAAATTTTTACTTGGGTTGAATCATAGTGAACAACGATGGAAATAAGCCAAAATTGTATTCTTAAATGTTAATAGGTCAACAATTACAAAGTTTCCCAACTCCAACGATGGGAAAATATAGTTCACTATGTTCTCCTACATAGAACAATTCAGCCTCCCACACAAATTGGCCACAACCTCAAGCACAACCTTTGACGTCTCCTTTCCACAACCGAGTAGCCTCTTTCAAGAACCATCCATCCTTTGGCAACAAACAAAACCAAAAACCAAAAAACTTTATTGGTTCGACCTTCAACAATAATTGTCCTCTTTCACATGGCAGTTGATCCCCCTTTGCACAGGTAGAGTCAATGATTTTCCAATCTGAATCAAATTCTTCTAACTCCCAATATGAATCTAATTCTTCTCTTTCACAAACAATTGTTCTCCCCTCTTCCAAAGTGAAACAAAATCCATTGACCCCTTGGATAAGGTGATCTCTAACAAAAAGTTCTTTTTTGTATAACTGTCTTTCTCCTGGCCGCCTCTACACACCCCCCAAAATGGGCAATTCCCCCTATCTTCTCCTCAACCGTTCTTTTTTTAACTGCCTTCCCTCACTCTTATTTTTATCTTCATCAATTTTTCTTGGAGAAAAAATTCCATTGGAAACTTTTTTACCTACAAAATATTGACACATGTCTGGAGCCAAATGAAGTGAAAGAATTCGTTCAAACAAAAAACCACAAAGCAACAAATAGAAAACCAAAATGGAAAGCCAAAATTTCACATCAAAATGGTGATGCCCCTGCACCAGGCTCCCCAAGGGATTTGATTATGAGTGTAGCTCAAAAAGGGGAGTTGGGTAGTAGGACTACCCTTCCAAGCTCTCAACACTTGTAGCATATCCCCGTATGCTTACAAGAAAGAATCCACCATCATCATTTCTTTCTCTTCTTCCAAAATTTGACCAAAAGAGTTATTTTGTTCATCAAACTTCTATTCCAAAAGACCCCCTTCGTTTTCTTTCCATCGGGTAGCACCATTTGATTCCAAACTATCGAAAGAATGAAATCCTCTTGACTAATTATTCCCCAATCCAAATTGTTGTTTCCACACCCCATCTTGTCATCGTCACCATATTGCATCCATTCTCAAGACAACCTCTCTTTGTTGCACCTTTCCAATTTGTTTTACATTTCCCTTTCCATTGCAATCATGAATTTTTCATGAAAATAAACAACTGTATCCAAGGGATTTGAAAATTGAGATCTTACCTCACCGTTGACGTATGTACTATTCATCACACCTCTTGTCAGTACTAGCCATTCGTGCTCAATTACCTCAATTCGAAGAGCTAGGTCATCTTCCACATTCTCTTTTGCTATCTGCACACTCTGTCCATGTAGTTTTGTGCCCATGTATTCACCTTGACACTGTTGTTCTGAACTTCCATGTAACTCGACATCCTTTAGAAGAAAAATGGTTGCCCCAACTTCATAGTCACCTATGTCAACACATGTTGTTGGCTATCCTCCCTTCAAATCAACACTGTTTACACTCTTACAACCTTGAGGAAAATGAAGGTTCACCTCCTCGGTTATTGCTACAACTTCCTTTGTCTCTTTGCCATTTATAAACTCTTTTCTTCCTACCAGCATCACCTTACTACTGTTGTCCTCTTCTTGTTCATGCATAGGCAACAAAGTATGCTTGATTCCATCATTTTCAAAGGTATATGTGTAACACATTCCTTCATGTACAACCTTCTGATCAAACTGCCAAGGCCTACCAAGCAATACATGACACACGTCCATAGGCATGATGTCACAAATCACGCTAGCCTTATAACTACCAATATGAAATTCTACTAAATCCTATTCATCTACCAACAACTGATGCCCTTTCTAAAGCCAAGAAACTTTATAAGGAGTAGGATGTTTAGTTCTCTTAAGTACTAGCTTATCCACCATTTATACAACCACTAAATTATCCATACTACCACTATCAATAATTAATTTGTAGCACTTACCTTTACCTTTGCACTTCATTTTGAATAGAGCCTTCCTCTGTATAGGTTCATGTCTCTCCTTTGGCGGTTTCAACAACACTCTTCTGAACAACAAAGATTCTCTTGATTCGGGTTCTTCTTTTTGGGAGAAAATGATCTTGCACTCTCCTCATCTGCTTGCACCACTTGATTCCTCCTTTCAGGCCTTGTGTAACCTCCTTGGGAAGATTCTAGACACTCCCAAATCTTGTGACCTGTATATTAATTGCACTTAAAATATTTACCCACAAATCCTCTACCTCTTCCCTAATAACCATGGCTTCTAACAGATCTTTCTCCTCTATCCTGATAACCTCTGTTTTTACTTAACTTTCCCTTTTAAACTACTTGCCTCTCCATCTTGATGGTGTTGCTATCCTTTTTATGCATAGCCTTGTCCTATACCTTGTCCTTGCTGATTATGCCTCCTCATCAACTAATCCTTGTAATGTGCACTAATCCACTCCTTTTATGTGAATATGGAAGGAGATAAATATAAGTGATCAATCCCACAATTGCTAGTTGTGGAGTATGCTAGTATTAGATTAGAATCTTATATGTGCTCAAATTTTAGATAGATCACTTGGTTTGAGCATATGACGAACATTCTATACATGGGTTTATTGATGTTTGTCTATGGATTGAATAGGGTTTTTCTAATTGTTGCTAACATGTTTCCTATTTTTCTATATGTTTAAGAACATGTTAAAATGTTCTAACACTAATAATTAGTATGCATGCATGTTACAATAAAAAACCAACAATGATAATCATAGGAGTAGGAAGTTTTCATGTAAACAACCTACAATGTAAGTGAGTAATAAAACACAAAATAAATCTCCTAATAACACCTATGAATAAAAAAAATATATTCAAGTGGAATGTCATGTGTTGCTTGAGATATACAAATCAAATATATTGAAGATATCTTCCCTTTCCTTTGTGTTCCATAACCATTTGGTAATATCTTTAGACACAACAATGGCTAAATTGTAGACAAGACAATCTTTGATTTTGAGTGAGAGGGTTTTATTATTTAAATTTTTTCAAGAGAGGAGGATGTAAGCAATAGGAATTGAGCACAACTCTCCCTCTACCTATGGTTCCCCCTTTGTTGGATAGGGGGTAGGATTTTCAAGGAGGAATTATTCTCTTAGGTGGTGTGAATTCTCCCTCTCTCATGTCTTCTTTTCCTAGTGATGGTTTGTGGAATAAGGATGTGGGCATATCTTCCTTTGGTTACTTTAGTATATCTTGAGTGGATTTTTTTAAAATCTCCCAATGGTAGTTCACATGTTTCCTATCCAAACAAAGAGAAGGGTGAAGGACTATCATCCTAATAGATATTTCAATTCATTTTCCAATGTGATCTCAATTTATTCCTTTTTTAAAATGTAATTCAAGATGAATATTAGATCAAGGAGGAGGCCATATCCTACTTGAAGAAACTTATCTCAATCAATTCCTTTTTGGGGTACTCCTCAACTAAAAAACTCCTTAATTTGATCTTGTCTATTGTGTCTTCAAAGGATAAAACTTCTCTTACGGCCCCATTTCGAGGGAGGGTGTTAAAAAAGTGATTTTTTCTTCCGAGGGGTGCAAAGCACAAGGACCATATGACTTTCCCCACTATTTATTTCAAGATTACTAGGAGATTGTTTCTAAGGATATTATGGAGGCTACACATATTTTTTACTTCTACTAACATTCTCAAATAGTTTAACAATTTTGTTTTTGTTTTTATTCTATAGAAACAAGAAACCAAACTATTTTCTAATGCCCATCCCATAATCATGTGGAACTCCCTTTACAAAATATCTTTTAAGATTTTAGATTTAGAGATGCAAAGAGTTTCCCCTCTTTTGATATCCTCTTAGCAAAGTGGTTTGATAAAAAAAATTCCAAATTTCAAACTCCTTAATTTTTTAGTTCACGAAGTTGCTCACTCTATGGAGAAAATTAAAAAGTCTAGCGTGATCCTCAAGCTATATACGAACAAATATAATGATTGGGTGCCTTGAAAGTTGTTGGATGTGGTTTTGGAGAAGTATGGATTTGGGGTGAATTTTAGAAAATTAATCAATAACTAATACCCAACAGACTAATTTTTTTGTTATCATTAATGGTTTCCCTTGTAGCTTCCTTGGAAAAAATTGTGGCCTTAAATAGGTGGACCCCATATCCCATTTCCTATTCATGCTATTCATGGCTTTTTTAAGTAGAAGTTTTAGGGCAACTACTACAACTAGTTGATTGAAAGGTTCAAGC
This sequence comes from Sequoia sempervirens, assembly GCA_007258455.2. Lineage (NCBI taxonomy): Eukaryota > Viridiplantae > Streptophyta > Pinopsida > Cupressales > Cupressaceae > Sequoia > Sequoia sempervirens. The sequence continues at coordinate 227,187 of VDFB02352304.1, read as the reverse complement.
CTACCTCCTCAACTTAACCTATTAGTCATCAATAGTTCATTGATGATATAATTATTTTAGGGAAAGTTTATGTGGTTGAATTTAAAGATATAAAATTTTCTTTAGTATTATGAAAGGATTTATAATACATAATAAATTAAGATAAAAAACAATAGTTTCTTCTTAAACATGCCTCTTACCAGGTATATTAAAATTGCGAGATTTTTCAAATTCTAAGTGAACTCTCTCCCTTCCACCTACCTTGGCCTTCCTCTCTTCTCAAGATCCTTTCTTGAAGCCTCTTGGCCTAGACTCATAGATAGATTCAATCATACATTAGCTAGCTAGAAATACATTATTCTTTCTCAAGCTAGCAAACATCAACTTATAAAATCCACCTTTTAAATTTTACCTATCTTTTTCATGTCTATGTTATACCCTCAAAGACAATTTTTTTTTTAAATATAAAAATGATTCCTTTAGATGGGCTTAGAGGAATAGTATAGATTATTACTCATTCCTTGGCAATATTGTTGGGATCTTAGGTAGGATTCGAGCAATTATATAATAATTTAAACAATACAAATCACATAAATAAATTATAGAGCAGAATCAATTCATGGATATATATTTTTTAACGTGGTTCACCCTTTGGGATACATCCACAAACAACTATCATTTTTATTAAATTTCTCTAGCAAGATACAATTTTTGCATTACATTTAATCCCCAACAAAGTCTACAACTGAATTCTCCAAACATAATGCAAATTGCAATGAAAAAACTCTGCTCATAGTTTTCCCACATGTTGTTGTGTGTACACTTCACAAAGCTCTAACTGTTCCACTTCCAACTCCTGTTGATTGTTTTGTGTAGCTCCAATATCCCACACACTGCTTTTGAGCATTGCTTCAACACCTCACATGCTTGTAACAAGAAAATGTCAACCATTTTGGGTAGTCTTCAAACCATTTTTCAATGGGAAATTGATTATAAATTTCCTTTATTAAAATATGTGAATTTTTGCTTCAAGGGTGTTGCAGGAGGGGCTCTGCCCCCTTGCACTACCTCGTTAATTATTTTGGGAGGAAACTGCACCAGACAAAGAGGCCAAAATATTAGCTTGGAGCATGATCAGGCTACACATACTAACAAACATACTTGTCTCCCAAAGGGATTTGGGGGTCTTCACTTAAGGAGTAAGAAGAACTTAAATGTGGCCCTAATTTCCAAGTGCATGAAACACTTTATCACTAAATGTAAAGACAAGACTAATATTGTAAAAGCTAAATAGTATAGATAATCAATAATTTTGGAGCTTTTGCACAAGAATATCTACAACAATGGAACATACTTTTGGAAGGGTATCTCAAAATTCAACTCCTTACTCAACATTTGCACCAAATGGAAGGTGGGGGTGAAGCCTTTATTATATTTTAGGGGCATATTTGGCTTTCCTTAGTTTGTACACAACTAATTATTATCATTTTCAAACAACTCTTTAGTAACAATGTGAAAATTTATATTAAAATTATTGACTCTCAAAGATGTTAAAAACCACCCCCTGAAGCCCCTGATATTGTTGTCCCTCTCTTAAAAAAACTATGGTCCTTTCTCCATGGTTATCATCTTACTCAATCCCATAGAATTAATGATCTTGTTTGGGTTCCCTCCTCTACCAGTTCCATTTTTTTCTCCTCTACTTGTTTTGTGTCCCTACCCATTTCTCTCCCTTGCTCTTTCTAGGAAAAACTTTGGCTCCAAAACCTCATCTAAATGATTAATGTTTTATTCTAGATTATTTCTAGAAATAAGATACTTTTAGTGGATAACCTTGTAAAGAGGGGCCTTGTCGTGATTAACAAATGCTCCCTTTGCTATAATGAGATGAAAAGTACTGTAATATTTTTGTTTCTTGTAGTTATTATACTATTGTTTGGGGTTAGATATTTTATTTATTTAATATATTTTGGGTTATCCCCTTCTCCTTACCTATTCTAATTGAGCAATGGTCAACTCATTTTATTAGCCTTGCCTTGAATCTCCTTTGGTTTTTAACCTTGCCCCATGTTTTGTAGAATCTCTAGTTTGAAAGGAATAATAGTATTTAGAAGTATTGCCTCTTCAACTCAAAGAATCACATTTTCCTCTTCTTTTTATATCAAGGAAAATTTTATGGTGACTTTCTCTTTCAACCCCCTTTTTCCTTGTTATTGTCTCATTTTTCCCTCAAAATACTTGGTTTCCTTAATTGGCATCTTGTTGTTCCCCCTTCTCCCTCATGCTTCCCTCATTATATCTCCCATTGGTTAAATTCAAAACCATTATGATGCAAGCTCAACTTTTATGATACCTTGAAGGGAAACCCTAGACCTATGGGAGGTGGTTGGGTTATTAGATACTATATGGATAATATTCTCAATTCTTTTTCCATCAACGTAGGTTTGCAATGTAGTCATTTTGTCAAAGTTTAAGTTTCCTATTAGGGTCTTTCCTTGGCCCATGATCTTGTCATTATCTCCTTAGATGTGAAGGGAGACTCATTAAATATCATTAAGTTTCTCCAAAGGGTCTCTATACCTAGCTACTTTATAGAGAACCACATATTTGATTCCCCTCATCCTCATTTCCAGTCTTACTCATGTGAAATTTGAGACATGTATAGAATATAATAGTTCAACGTACCTATTTGCAAATAAAGGAGTAATGCTTAAAGGGTAACATAAATAATCTCAAAATGATTTTTTCCATGTGAGATGGTGGTGATTACACAAATTGACAATGTTATTCTCTCGTGACACTAGGACATCCCTTGCTTCTTCATTAATGATATGGGCTTCACTATTATTTGGTATGGTGAAAATTTGAGAATTATTTCAAGAGACTTATTTACCAAATTTGTGGAGATTTTTGTTAATTCATTTTCTTTTTGGCGGAGAGATGAAATTTCACTACAAAATTGAAGAGTATTTATACAAGGGTAAAACAAAATAGAAGAAGAACAAAATGGGAGGAGACAATAACATGCTTGAACCTTTATCTTATGAGTTGGTGAAGAAAGAAAAAAATATGAACAATTTTTCTGAAGGGTGGAATTAATACTTTTATGGATAATTTGAATGGTTTTAATAACACTTTATTAAGGGAATTTATCAAAAATTAGAACTCTAGGGTTGTTACCTTGTGAGGTGTTAAGTTTCACATTATGAGGATCTTATATCCACGGTCACTAGCTTATTTACAAAAGGGATAAAAATGTTCAAGGATAGGTGTAATGGAGAGGAGGTGACCTAAAGATCCTCCTAAAAGAGGATGCAACTATTAATAGAACTCAATCTGGGTATGTTAAGCTCTCCCTTCCATGGCCATGGGATGATATTTCCATCCAAATCACATGTTACATCACTTTGGAAGATAGATTAATGAAACATGCACTACCATTTTTCTCTTTTGAGTCATTCCCAACATAAAGGGAAGGCTAGTTTTTTTTTTCTCCTCTACTCTTTAGATTAGTTAGTTCTTAAAGTCAAGGAATTAAAGGAAGCACTCCCTTGCATCAATTCCTAATCCTTTTGATTTTTAAATATGCTATGTTGTTAAAGTCCAAACCCTCCAAAAGGAAAGCTTTGTCCCATTCCCCCCATTTTCTTCACCCTCCCTTGACCATGTGTCACTTTCCTTTGAAAGCTCCCCTATTTCATATGACCTTGAGATGAGGATTATTTTGAGGTTGACAAGGTTGATATCATGGTTTTGGAAGCCAGAAACAAGGTTGGAGGCTGGTGGTGGTGTGGTTGTTTGAAGTTGATATTGCTAAAATGAAGAAGGTAATGGGAAGAAGAAAGGTGCATGAACAAAGAGGAAGTAAATTTACTGAAAATATAATTGTGTATTGAAGTCGAAGGTTTATGTTAGTGGTATTTTGACTAGACAAATTCTACCCATTGTCCATCATTGATTCTTCATAATTACTTTTATAATTGATTTATTAGATGAAAGAAAAGACCAATGAACTTAACAAAGGGCTTGATAATCACCACAAAATCTTAAAGTGGTTCTTTGTTGAGCTATGCAAAATAGGATATATAGCATGCTCTTTGAAGAATGGAATAATAGAAAATCTTCTCATATATGGAAGGAACAAATGATTCTTAAAGGGATGAAGACAAGGGTGGTTGAATGGGACATGAGGAGATAAAAAGGAAATTCATAAGATAAACTAAATTTAGCAAGGTCATGGTCACCAACTCTTTTAAACAGCCTAAAATACCTTAAAAGTCAAGATCTGCTAAGGGGGTAGTCTTCAAAGGACCTTTGAAAGCTTACACCGGTGGTAATAAAATATTGAGGTCATTATAATTATAGAAGGGATATTTGTTCTCCGTCTCCATGATCTTTAAGGGGAACAAGAGGTAATATTGGTTTGAATAACTTTTAGTTGTTTGGTCTTCTATTTACTTCTCTAAATTTTGGTCCACTTTGGTGCTATTTTTGGGGTTTTTTGTGTTCTCATTTGTTTTTAGGTTGTAGTTTTTCTATTGTTGCTATACATTTTATATTGCAAAGATATTTTTGTTTCTCTTCTATTTTTCATTTTTAAAATGGTTGAGGTAATTTCCAAAACCACTCTTTTACTTATAATTCAAAAATATCTTTAGACACTATTGTCACAAGGATTGCACCTAACCAAATTGTAAAACTTCGACTATCCTATGGAACATGGGATCATCTTCAAGCTGTGGGTTACCTATGGTGAAGATGGACCTCTAGAGAGGGTTGGTTCCCTTGATGGACCTCCTATAAACTATTGCCTTGATTAGGAAAAGGGATAGAAGAACTAAAACTAAAAGATTGTTAATCCTAGGAGGTGATGCGATGATTGACGCTGTATCACAACTTCAACTCACAAGCTCTCTCAGGCTCCGACAGAATCTTCACACAACTTCAATGTTCTACATGCTCACACATCAATATTTCATAAGAAGGTCAATTTCTTATAACTCTTGAAGGAAAACGAAGAATGTTCTCACAACCAAAATCCTAGCATTCATGACACAATTTATGACCTGCATATAACATATATCTTCTGCTCAAAGGTATTAGAATTAGACAACATATTTGAGGACTAATCATTAATCACATAAAATATGCATCAATCACCCATGCACACACAATGGAATAGATACTGAGAAGCTAAAATAACTAAAATTTTATTGATAACAAGGTGCTTCAACTAATACAAATATGAAAATACTACTTGAAACTATGTAAAACTATTATAAATTGAGAAAATTCTTCAAAGATGAGTTACAATCTCATTCTTTTACATAAGACAAAAAAAGAAAAGAAGAACTAACTCTAAGAGAATTGAAATGTTTTCTTGATAGAAAACCTCCTCTTGTTTGACTAGAGTTGAACCTCGTGGAAGATGTTGAGCTTGCATGAATGTGGAATTGGAAGAAAATCATGCAATGTCTGGTGAAGAAGAGTTGACTTGAACTATTGAACTCTTGACCTTTGCATGCTCCTTAAAATATGCTCCCAACTATGCTTGAAACTGGTCCTCTAACAAATGCATGAAAATTGATTTAAAATGTGTATACACTTTGCATGAAGTCTTCAACTGTTTGGGCATACAAGGAAAAAAATTCTTTATTTTAGGTCCCCAAAACACATGCATTTGGCTCCAAACTCCTCTCAACTCTAATTGTAATCATGTGGGATTCTTAAGTAGGCCTAAACTTCCTATAAGTGCTCGAAAACTAAGCATTTAGGCCACTTAACTTGTGCCTATTCTTGCATGACAAGAGGCATGCACGAGTTGTCTAAAGAGAACTTGGTCTTCAAGGTGGCATAGGAGAATCTTCAAATTTATTAAAATGATGCACGCTTTCCTAACTTTTTCTTAAAAAGCATCACCCTTGTTATCATACTCATAGTCTTCAGGTCAAATGCTAGTGTCCTCAACTTTGGCAGTCATTTTCTCTACAATGTAAACATGAATTATACCTATCACCCCTACATATTGACAACTAGGTCATTTGGGCACCAAATATTTACTTTGTTCATTCTGACATCATCTTTATTTGTCAATCCTTATATCCCTTTAAAACTTCCCTAGGTTTGTCTTTTGGAAATTAAATTGTCATATAGTCTTTTATCATTTTCATGCATTCTTGGAAGATATTTGTTGCCCTTACTAGATCATAAGTTCTCGATATACTATCTTATAAGACTATCATAAAGGTCATATTCTTAGTCATTAAGACTTATTGTTGCAAGAAAGACACAGTCATTTATGACTTCCATATACCGAGGTCACTTTCAAAGTCATAACCATTGTTGTTCTCATCATAATTTTGTGACCTTTTCCATGGATCTTGTAAAGCAATCTTTCCATAGGATCTTCATGCTCTAAGGTCTTTCCTACCTTGAATTCTCACTACCCTTTTGACACTTAGTATTTACATCTTGACTATGCATTATGATTTGCTTTGGCATTTCTCCATAGCACTATCTTCCATATTCTCAATCTTGCTTCATGTCATGTTTGTTCCTCATAACTTCATCCTTTGTCTACAACCATTAACTTTATTCACCAATAACTGTCTTGATATAATTAGTATTTGATAATTTCTTGAGGCTAAGATTGTCATTTGGTTATTGGTATCTCATTCATTGTATTGGAAGACTTGATATACTTGCTTCTTGACTACCTTTGAGCACTGCCTTGAAAGGACTATTGTATAGGTTTGTGCCACTAATCCTTGTCATTATTTGATAGCTCCTTGAAACATTGAATGATTCCTCAAGCTATAATGCCTCTTATTGCAAGTTACAATCCACCATCCTTAATCATGATTGGCTGTCCTATTCAAAATTATCATGGACTGCCATCATTCTTGTACAATCCTATAACACAGTCATTCAAAATTTAACATTACTTGCTTGTAGAACTCTCCTTTAGGTCTCCTCTTTTTGCCATAGGTTTTTCAATAAACTTCACCCTTGTTCCTAATTATGCATTGTGATTGTTCCACTGGATCTAAGACCTTGACGAAGCCTTTTTTGTATTGACTGTCCTCATGAGTCTCATTGCATAGCTCATTATTCACTGCCTTTAGGATTCATTGTTGTTTTGATATCTTGTGCATTAACAAATTAATTACCTTCATTAACCATGACTGTCCCACTCAAAGATGACTATCACATTATGCATATTACGACATCCTCATAGACTTTTATCACATTCATTTTGAGAATATTATCCTTTATTCATGTGACTATGACTCTTTGATGCTTAGGGCTAAACTTCTTTATGATTTGAGACTTTTTCCTTTTGTCAGTAAGGCTTGCATACTGTTATTGGCTGCCTTTGTTTTTTCCCCTTTATTCTATCTTTTCCCTTTTTCATTTACTATTAGAAGGACTTCATGATAGTCATATACCATTGTTACCTTGATTGTGCCTTTTATTGTACTCTCCAATTGAAAGTTTAAAACCCTAAAATAGGTTGACTTGTCCCAATGAAAATTGAAGCTCTAAAACAAAACCTTCCTTTGCACTCATGCATGTGAAACCTTCACATGAAGCTTTCTTTTGCTTTTCATGCACTTGGGCACAACAAGTGGGCTTTAAAAAAAGTTTTATTAAAACTTTCCTCTCTTTTTGGCAACATTGAGCTTTTCTTGCCCTTTTCTCTTTATTGCATGAGATTTTTAGATGAGTTTTACTTAAAACCCCCCTTTTATGACTAAGACACAAACAAGGATATGCTACACCCTACTGGAGTGTAAAAATAGACTACAAACACATAAGCAAGGGATATAATTTGTCTTAGTTTTCCTATATTTTTAATGGTTTTTGAATACCTTGTTCATGGAAACCTATCTCATGGCCTTTATATCTAAGCTCTTGTATCATTTTATATCCTGAGTCATACAGTTAATCAAACAATTTAGTAGATGAAGCAATAGTAAACATGTCACTCTCAACATCACTATTGCACATAGAAAAGTTTATTTCATTTGTATTGTTTACCTTAAGAAGTGGTGGTTGAATATATGTGAATGGGTTCTTACTTTAATGACATATTGTAATATTTATAATTAAATTTGTATTTTCCAATACCATAGGGTGTGAAATCTAATATACCCAATCATCATCGAGTAGAGTATTGACATCATGGACTAGGTCATGCTCCTTAGGTTCTTACTCTTCACATTATTTTTGTTTAGTTTCTCATTCTTGAGATTTAGTTGACTTTGGGAGTTCTAGAGTATAAATTGATTCTATGAAATAACAACCTTAGATTGATCAACCATTTGATAATGATTGTACATATGTAGGTCAATATCTATTCAACATTGTTTGTTTTTATAACTAAATTTGATAACCCTATGAAGGGTAGATGGTACAACATCTATGTCATGAATCCAAGGGAAACATAGTAATAAATTAAAAGCTAATTGACTAAGCACCACATGAAATAATAAATCAAGACTGATTGGACTAGCTATAGTGGGTAGTCAAAGAATGCACATATATTAGCAACCCAAGTTATTAAAATTTGTGATGGTAATTTTTTTCTAATTTTGTCACATCCACATTTAGGTGTTGTAAATAAACCTTAGTACATATGTTCAAACTTGAATTGTTACAAACCAAAGGCATGCTTAATATTTATATGTCCAAATCTTACCATAACATGTATAGGTAAATACTCATCAATAATCAAGGTAGGTAGAATCTCAACATCATAAAATGCAAAATCAAAAATTGGATTTGGATCCAATTGATGTAATATAGGAAGCCACAATTTATGGAGCGTCAAATTAGACCTACATCTTTTCTAAAGCTATTTGCATGATTTCCCCAAATAATGAGGATATGCACACTAGATCCCAAAGAGATATTTTAACTTGTGTATTTCATAATTGATCAATAATATCGTATTCTCTTGGAGCTTTTGTAGTGAATTTTGTTGTAGGAGGAATATTTGGATTGGGAGGAGGTAAAATTGTAATTATAGATGAGTATGACTCACCACATGGTAGTTATATAAAATAGGTATAGAAAAAGGGTAATTAGAAATATGTTTAATCATGACTTGTGGTCTCAACGGTATATACATAAATTAGCCACCTGAACATACATAATGGATGATGGAAAAAGATCAAAATATATATAAAAATAAACACTAGATAAATCCAAACTATTTTCCAATGTGCCACGGTAAGAAAATATTCCATGAAATTATATGCCAAAGCCATAAACAATGTATAAAATAGATAAGATGAATCAAAATGAAACGTAACACACTATCCCTCAAAGTAAATCTAAATTCACTCATTAATAAAGTATCATCATCTAAGTATTCATAATTAATAAGCAAAAAATACTTGACATGTAATGTGGGTTCATTAGAACCATCAAAGTCATCTTGCAATAATTCTTCTCCTAGGAAGACAACCATCTCATTATGTACTATAGGGCTATGCAAAGTATCATCATAAATATTTACTATGGAAAATTTTCATCGTAATAAAAAAGAGAGTGAGAAGTATGAATGAGTAGCATATCATCATGTATATTATGAGTAGTACCAAATGGGTCATCCCACAATAATGGGTCACAAACTTGGGACATCTTGATTTTCACTTGAAATCACATATTTTTTAGAAAAATTAATGATTTAAGCTTTGAGGGGTTCCATATAAAGGGTTTTAATTGAAGAGGGTTAGATGAGACCTCCTTAGATCAAATCCCCTTGGTTAGAACCCCTCCAGTCTTAAATCATACCCACAATGGAGTCTCTTTTGCACCTATCAAAATGTTGTCAAAAAACCATTTTTTCTTTACCTTTTGAGGGATCAAATAAAGTCATTTAGAAATTATGTTTTGTAAGTATGTAGCCCTATTATAAGCTTTCTAAAAAGTATATTTTTGAATTTTTTGAATTTTATTATTATATTTATATTTTATATCTTGTGAATGTAGGTTTTTCATCAAACATCAATGTATTTGTTTTACACTCGCAAAAAAAAAAAAAGAGAAAAAAATTCTAAAAAATATGTGTGCCCTAGGTATTGATTTCTTTGTTTTAGAAAAAAAAAAAAAATATAAAACAAAGTTATGCATTCTGACATACACATGTCGAAAGGAATTATAATTACTCAACTTTGAAATTAATTAAAAAATATGCAGCAAAAATTATGAAAAAATATCCATGATATTGATGTTAAAGATTTATATTTTATAAATGATAATTTTATCCTTTCAATATTAAAAAAGTTTATGCATTATGACATAAACATCACTTTTTAAAAATGTTATTTACTATTAAAAACAAGTTATTAAAAGTTATGTAAACATTCATAATTTAATTCTAAATTAAAAAAAATGGACTCTACACACAAATCTTCACAAATCACTAGTTCATATCATCTCCAAATTAGTAATGATTTAGTTGCTCTAGGTTTCATAAAGTGAAAATTTGATGAAAAATGTTGATTTCAATGCCCTGCTTTGATCAAAAAGTGGCACACAGTAACATACAAAAATGAGCGATTAAGTGAAACTCATGAACAAGTGAGGTGATAATATAAAGAAAAGGAATGAGTAATTGCTAACTCTATAAAAGAAGAAAAATGAACTACATTATGAAATAATATCTCCATAGAACATACTTCTCTATCCATAAAATAGGACATGTGAGAGTATCAAAATCACATGACACAAAGTAAATGAATAAATTGAAGTTATGACAAGGTATATAAAAATAATAATATAGCAAAATGCATAATCCAAGGGTGGGTGAGTGTTATCAAGTAGGTAAAACACAATATATTCCAACCTCGATTAAATATGATATTAGATGAACACAATCGGAAAATTAGATTTGAAACCTTAATAGCTTGATGGTGTAAACCCCAAGATGGTGTAAGATGAGTCATGTCCACAAAAGGTAAAGAAATGAAGTATTTCTACATAATTTTTTTTGGATAAATTAGTCAAACAACATTGACATCAAATATTAAAGGCAGGTGTTAAAGTAACCAAAGAAAACATATAGTACATAAAGGGCATTTTCTTTCCGGAATGTAATGATGCTTTCAAAGTAGGTTGTTTTGCATGGCTTACACACACTAAAAAATAAGATCTTAACTAATTGACAAAACTTTCAAAGATTGGAATATCTAGCCCTTTTCATGTGTGGTATGTCGGGGATGTTTGGAATATGTTAATCATCTGTTGTGCAATGTTGATTTGCTCAAAAGTGTTGGAATTTCATTTAAAATAGAATTGAGTTGGAATCACTTTGCAAAAATACAATGCACTATGGGAAAGTTTTTTTTCTAGGCGATTATTATACAAAAACTTCATTGTTTGCTTGTGTCTAGAGGGTGGTGCCAACGATTGTGATTTGGTGTATTTGGCGGGGAAGGAACAAATAAATCTTCAGAAAACAAATAACAGGGGTGGATTAGGTTTTGGTTACGTTGGAGAAATTAGTTTCAGAGGTAGTAAATGCATATATTCAGAAAGATAAAACAATATCTTCTATATTTATAGATTGGGATGCATCTTACAACCCAAAATTTGGAAACATTTGTCTATTCCATTCAAAGGGAGTCTTCATCAACCAAGTAAATAGAATATTGATAGAAATACCATTTCATGGATACCACCTTCAGAAGGTTTTGGCAAGCTGAACTTTGATGGGGCATCCAGGGGAAATCCTAGAATCTCAGGTGCAAAAATAGTGATTAGAGATTGGAAGGGTGATCTGATAGGAGCTAAGTCAATTAGGTTGCCTCAAGGTACAAACAATGTAGCAGAGGCACAAGGTCTTCTTCACGGGCTCAAGATGGAAATTGATCAAAAAGTCTTAAAACTCCAAATAGAGGGTGACTCATTGATAATTATGAATGCATGTAAAGAAAAAGAAGATACAAATTTGGAAATTGCACTATATTTTGTAGCAGGTATGGGATTTGTTGTCCAATTTTAAAATCATGCATATTATGCATACTTATAGAGAGGGTAATAAATTGCCTGATCTATTGGCAAACATGGCTTGTGAGCAAGAGGATGAAGAGGTTATACTGGTTAAGGGGTCTATAAATACTAATGAAAAACTAAGGAGAACAATCCTTTCTGAAACAAAGTGATCACAAATAAATAGAATGTATAGACCTTTTAGCTATGACACGATTCCCACATGCTTTAAACTTTGTTGATGCGATCAAATGGAATTATTATTTGGCAGAGTACAAGAGTTGAGGTAAAAGGTGGCATGTGTAGCATCTTTAAGCAGATCGATACTCATGTGGAAATGAAAGTGAAATTAATTTTGTAGCAAGCCAATAGGGTAACAGTATGTACAAAACATGCTAAGGAGATCGTAAGAAAAGGGTTTCAGTTGCCACACAATCAATGTGGGGATGTAATAATGGTTCACACAAGAGAATCTAGACCATATATATCGTAGCAATGCTTCGAAAGAAGCAAATCTTTATAAATCTAATGTTTATCTTGAACGGATGCAGGTAATTAAAAATTTGTACAAACCTTTTCTTATCATCATTTGGTGAGAAAGTTTAAGTATTTTTTGGCATTTTGAAGCATTCCAACCTCATCATTGACAAGTTTGGATATGACAATAGGTAGTCTCTCTAGAATTTTCTATTCTTTGAACCACCTTCAAGCGTTTATTCTCCTCATAAATCGTGCTTGCCGAGGTCGTTTGGGTATTCACTCAAACCATTTTTCGGGTAAGGTGGTAGCCTAGCTTTCTTGGTGGCTCCATTCTTGGTTTGTAATTGCTTAGAAATACAAGTGATTGTCGCCAATTTTTTCCCGCTCCTTTGTGGCAAGTTTGCAGCCTGGTAGTGGGGTTTTTCTGGTTTGCTAGAGTTCTTTAAAAGTGGTGGAGTTTTGGTTGCGTTAGTGGTGGTCTATTGCTTAGTTGGATTTTTCAGGGGAGTCTCTGTTCTCTAAATTGAAGTGGGTTTATCTTGTCTTGTCTGGTGGTGTAGTCTTGGAGTGTTCATTCAAGCTTGAGCAGTTTGTGGTAATGGAGTACTTTCCCGGGAGATCCCTTAGAAGCACAATTCCCCACTATTCTTCCTTAGGAAAGACCATTCCTCAAGATTAGGATTGACAAGGAGAAACTTCAACAAGTCTTTAATTGCCCTACTGTTGCGAATGCATAAAGTTAATAATTGGAGAAGAGATTTTGCATCACGCAAGCCTTTAAAAGGATAATTTCTTGTCAAGCTTGGTATCAATTTTCATCTTAAACATAGTGGGTATGGTGCAATGCTATTATTTAACGCAACTAATTGTAGAGAAGGTGGTAAATGACGTTTTCCTAGAAAATAATGCCCTTCTTAGAAGTGTACAATCATACAACTTTTGGAAGGGCCAAGGTTATGTAGGAGGCCTCTTTCCAAGACATTATCTATTGCCAAGCTAGTTTATGCTTCAATTTATGATGCTATGAAAATGTAATTTGAAATGAACACTTCTAGTTATCTCTATAGGGCCTTGAATTGACACTTTTTTGAAATTGGGAGTGAGGCTGTAAATAATTTCAAAAAGAAGTACCATGTTGTTACTTTCTTGTTAACTCATGAATTCTTTTAGGGTGTAGCCACGAGGTTTCCTCCTTTACCTCCCTTGGAAAACAGGGCTATGCAACCACTGCTAGATATTAATGTCATTGTTAATTCTCAAACGTCTTCCATTAATGCCCAACATGTTGAAGTAGTCCAAAGGTAGGTGAGGGAGGAATTCAGTAACATTCGGATGAAGGATGGATGTATAAGTTGATATGATTTTTTGGTGGTGTTTGCTTAACATCGATAGGCAACCACTTTCTCAAGGTTTTTAAGCTATCAAAAGTATATGTAATGCTTTTTGTATTTGGTGGGCAATTTAGTTTACATCATTGTATTCTCTAGCATTTTGTGTTGTTTTGCCTGTTGTGGCTTTACTTGTAATTATTAAACTTTAATATAATACAATATATAGACATTATATACCTTTTACCTAAAAAAAACATTGACATCAAATATCACAAGAATAAGTTTATAGATTAATAAATACACTAAAATTAAATGATCAAAATAAAAAATAATAATAACTCTAGGCTCTATGTAGAATATGAGCTCTACTAGGTGTCCTAAAGTGACTTGTCTCTATCACACAATTTTAGAGATTGTTTGAAGCATGTCAAGAGCTATAAATCCTCTTTATTTTTATTTGGATCATTTGATCTTGCAGAGTGTGGATCTAAGCGAGACCCATGAATTTGATCTCTACCCATGGTTGATCTCTACTAGTTTTAGAAATTTGCCTCGACTCACCTCAAAAATACTTAATTTGGTCTCACATAAAAAATGTTCTTGTGGTTCTTGGTTTGCATGTGGTGAGGAGAATTGCTCCATTGTGTCAAATCATGGGATGTTAATCAACAACTTTTGAACAAGATTGAAGACAATAAAAATCATATGCACATATGCTTTAAGATGTTGCAATGTCGATTATCGTTAGATGATTCTTTGTTAAGATCATGATGTGTACTAGAAGGTGTTGATTAATGTGTTTTCTAGATGTTCTAAATTAGTAGGACTTGTTCTTAAATACAACACCTAGTATGTAATTCAACTATTTATACTTCAGGATGGCTAATAACTGAGTCACTTGGGAGGAAAACTCTTAATGCCCACTTTTGAATTTTAAATCAAAGGGGATTCGTTTCTTGAGTAGCTACAAATTTGATACAAACAAAAATGAAGAATTTTAAGATCAGGATTTGGACTGAGAGTAAGTATATGTGAACAAAATCCAATATCAAATCCGTTACCAACTTCTACATAAAAAACATCATTTTTACACACACTAATTATTAGCCGATAGACTTTCGTGGACTTACCCAAGTCTAAAATTGATCGATAAACCTGTAGCATGCCTGAAAACAAGATTTACTCACTGTTAAACCATTATTGAGTTGCCGGAAAACAAGTTTCAACTCCTCGCAAATCAACTACCATTTAATAGTAAAATCCTCCAAAATATCATGTGAAATCCCCAAAAAACCAAAATCAAATAAATACCCAATTTGTGTAAAAAGGAAAATCCTAGATTCCAAAAAATAAAAAATTCGGGATACCTAGTAAAGGAAAATCTAGATTCAAATCAAATAAATCCCTAGACAGAAATGTTACCTGGTAGCCAAGATTTTATTGACAAAAATTGGAATCAAGCATTTGATTCATTTTAGGGGTCCTGTTTTTTAAAAAAAATCTTGTGAAAAGTTGATCCAATGTTTTTTTTGTTAGATTTGAAAAAGGTGATGGTATGTTCCTTAATTACACCATCCACCAAGATTCAAATCTCTCAAAGATATAATAATTAAAAGATGGATTCATAATCATCCCTTTAATTATTTTCATAAAATAAACATGAACTCTCATAAAAAAATAAATAAAAAAATATCAGCTTAAATTTATTGCTCCCATTTAAAATAACAAAAAAAACTATTGGATTTGATATAAAACAGTCAAATCAAAAAAATTAAAAAGAAAAGAAACCTTAAAGGCATTACATATTCTAGAAAAAAAAAAAAGTTGACACGTTTTTCAAAACTCCTAAAGAAAAAATAGGATTTGATACCTTTTTCGTTTTATGAACGCGCAAACAAACGTTACAAGAAGAGCATAAAAGAATGCCCGGACAAAATATTCTCAATTTTAAATTCACGAGAATTTCTTCTCGAAACTTCGGCGACGGAAAACACATAAAATTCTAATCCACCGGACGGCTGACCAAGCAAAGACGACGTTCAATTCATCGCATCTCCAAATCATTTATCCAAAAATGTCATCAATTCGATAATGATCCAGACCATGGAAGTTCTAGAAAATTTCGCTCCACAGAGTAAACACGTTTGTTCTAACACAGTTGCTCTGTTGTCTTGTTGCCCGGCCGTCGTTTGACTGGAAGGTAGATCCACCTGCTCCAACAAATCTGAAGGCAAAGCGGCATTCAAAATTTTTTAAGACATATACGAAATAATAATATATCGGAGGGTTTAAGTGAAATGCAGTCAATCTCAGAATGTCATTGGTGTGCGGAGTTCCTGTGTTGGAATGCGTTTACTGCATAGCCTGCGCGCGGTGGGCATGGAAGCGGTGCCTCCACACGGGGGCCCACGACAGCAGCCGCTGGGGCGTGGCCACGCTCGACGAGTTCGAGCCCGTGCCGCGCCTCTGTCGGCTCGTCATGGCCGTCTACGAAGATGATATCCGCAATCCGCGCTGGGCGCCCCCGGGCGGATATGATCTCAAGCCCGACTGCCTCCTCAAAAGGGTTACATATGAGCAAACCGGCGGCCGCGCGCCTCCCTACATTATCTACCTTGACCATGAGCACCGTGAAATTGTCCTCGCCATCCGCGGCCTCAACATGGTCATGGAGAGTGATTATGCGCTGCTGTGGGATAACAAGCTCGGCCAGCAGATGTTCGACGGGGGTTTTGTGCACAAGGGCTTGTTTAAGTCGGCCGCTTGGGTGCTTGTTACGGAGGGCGATACTTTGCGCGAGTTGCTTGAGGAGAATCCCGGATATTCGCTCACTTTTGCGGGGCATTCTTTGGGCTCGGGTATTGCTGCGCTTTTGGCTTTGCTTGTGGTAAAAAACAGCGACCAGCTTGGCGGTATTGAGAGGAGTAAGGTCAGGTGTTATGCGATTGCCCCCGCCCGGTGCATGTCGCTCAATTTGGCGGTTCGCTATGCTGATATTATCAATTCCGTTGTACTACAGGTGCGGTTTTCTATGTTGTGTGTTTTCTTTAGTGAGAATTGAGTTTTGGCACTCTGTTTATTCAATTGTAAGAGCTTTTGAAAGAAAAAACGTGCATTAGGTTTTGTATGACGAATGTTTTCTTTCAGCGGGCATCAAATATTTGCAGTTTGCGAATCCAATTATAAAAACTTTTCGAAAGAAAATGTGTGTTCGGTTTTGTATGACAATTTTTTCTTTTAGTGAGCATCTTGGTATTCCCAAGCATTTTAGAGCTGCTGTCCATAGGTTTTATGAAGAGGTTCGGGTAAAAATCAGAACTCAGGAAGGTACTTCAGAAAGTTTTAGGAGCGACTTTGGGGTTAAACAAGGCTGTCCTTTATCTCCTACTCTCTGTGGCCTTTACATAGACAAACTTGAGGAGTGGTTGAATTTGAAGGGTGGGGAAGGGGCTCCTTTGGGAAAGTATGTTGTTAGGCTTTTTTTGTATGCAAATGATCTTATTTTGGTTGCTAGATCTGCTCAAGGGTTGCAAGCGCATTTGGTTGCACTTGAGCATTTTTGCAAATAAGTGGGTAGTAAGACCAAGATGATGATCTTCTCCAAGAAAAGGAAAAAGAATCAGTTCGACTTCTATTATGAAGTTAGTATCTTAGAGGATGTAACAGAGTATAAATTCTTGGGAATTGATTTCAACAAGCAGCTTAGTTGGGAAACTTGCAGTAGGAGATGAACTTTGGGAGGTTGGAGAGCACTTTTTTTTTCTTCAAAACAGAAGCAGAGAGGCAGAGTTGTGGGATTGGAAAACTATTCAAACACTATTTGGGTTGTTAGTTATTCCAATGGTTCTTTATGGATGTGAAATTTAGGCTAGTAGTACCTCTGGCATCAAGGGGGCACAAATAGAGAGAATTAAAAAGTGCTTGATCACAAGCAAATTCAAACTAAAAGTATCGGTTCCTTATGAAATACTTTTAGTTGAAATAGGGGCAATTCCTATTGAGGCCATCGCTATGGTGTGTTTTTTGAGATATTTGAAAAAAATTGAGTAGATGGAAAGTTAGTGGTGGCCCAATGTTGTTTTCAAAGATGTCTTAGGTGAAAGAAGAAGACATGGATGAAGCAAAATAGTAAGTGGATGAACAAGTGGCACATTCACTTGAATGCATGTCCTAATAATAGTAAAGAGATAAAGATGTATGTGGTTGAGAAATTTCGCAATGTTATGTGGGCAAAGGTGGTGGGGAGAAAGAAAAAGTATTATCTTGAAGAATTTAACCCTAACATGGACCATCAACAAAAGGTATATATAGAGGCCAATATCCCTTGGAGGTCAAAGATTCTCATTGCTCAGTTGAGGACTAACTCACATCGTCTTCGATGTGAAACAGGGAGGTGGAAAAGGCCAAAAGAAGTGTGGGAAGAGAGGGTTTGTATCTTGTGTACAACAAGGAAGGTGGAAACTGAAAAGCATTTTATCTTAGATTGCAAAGCGTACAATGACATTAGAGACAACTACATAAGTGATTTGGCAGCAGTTACCTTTCAAGATTTATTTAGCATGGAGTGGGTGGAGAAAATGGGAGGGCTCATTATCAAGCTAAATTGCAGGAGATCAGCACTTCACAAAGCTAAAATAGCAGGGTCTACTATCCCATAGGCTTTCTTTGGCCTCATGGACGTTAAAAGTCTTCTATTCTATCAAGTTTTCAGTCTGTGAACTCAATTGTGAGAGTTTTTGGAAAAGAATATGAGTTCAATTTTTTCAAAATTTTGGATCATATTTTGTGATTATATTCTATGAAAATTAAATGAAAATGGATGATAGGATTGTGATGTGAAATGTTGATACAAGAAATTAATAGTGTTTCTTTAGCAACTCTTGCAATTGATATGTTTTCTTTGTTTCCTATTTTTATCATCTTTTTGCCTTGTTGCATGGGGATGCGTCCACTCCTCCCCCAAAACCATGTGTTTTTGGGATGGGGAGAAGGACGTTTTGGAGATGTGGGGACTTGGGGGGAATGCCTCCATTGTTCCACCACCGGGGTGATGCACTTGAGATGTTTTTGGGACAACTTTTTGAAGAGGGGACATTTCTTGGATGTCCTCTTGGTTTGGGGATACCTTGGAGGCTTCGAGGTGTCTTTAGCATGCTTAGGGGACTCCCTACTCCCAAGCATATCCAACATGCTCATGGGACTCCTAGGTGTTTCATGCCTGCATGCGGGACTCTTAAGTGTGCCCCCATGGAAGATAATTGGAAAAAATCATTTAAAAAATTGTTTTTGGATCTTTGTGCCACAAACCCTAACCCTAATGGTCAATGGTATCCACTTAAACCCTAAGAAATCACCAAAAAATTATAAATAGGCATCTAAGCCTCATTCCAAATAGCTCCCAAGTTTCAACAAGTTGCAAGAGTGAAAATTTCAACAAGTTGCAAGATTGGAAGAGTGAGAAATATTGCAAGTGAGGGCATTAGGAAGAGTGAGAGAAAGAGCAAGTGTGAAGCCTTCATCACTTTTTTTTTGTTTCTTTTCAATTTAGTAATTTGACTAATTTACTAATTAGTTTAGGCATCAGGGGTTTATATTGTTACAATTTAAACTTTAGTTTTACAAATAATCAAAGTAAAAAAAAATTATAATAGCAAAATTTAAGCGTTCAGTTGTTAAATTATTATTATTATTTTTTTTGCAAATTTGTATAAACATTTGATTAAAAATTAAAATTTACAAATCAAATTAAGATTTTGTCTTTTGTGTATCCTTTGCTTCTATTTTTTGTGTGACTTGAAGTAAGAAAAAGAAAAGCAGAATCCTTGTTTGATGAAGATTGAAGAACAAGGATTCATATTTTTATGTATTCTCTACTTTTGTGATTGGTGCAAGTTGTGGTAAGAAAAACAAAAACAAAATCCTTGTGTTTTGAGCTTGCACATAATTTGTTATTTATTGACATTATGACATGTATAGTAATATTAGTTTCTTGCAGTGTCACTATGAGTTCTACTTCTCATAGCATGAGTGATGAAGAGGATTTGGAAGAGCCTATGGGAGTTGAATTAGAGATTTCAAGTACATATGTGGGGCGGGGTGGTGGTGAGGCAACTAGTTCTATTGGTAGTGCACATTTTAGTTGCCCTTCCAAATAATTAGATGATTTTGCCAAAGTTTCCTTTGATAAGAACTTGCCTTTAAAGCAATTTGCAAATAGATTGCAAGCAAAACTTGGGGCAATGAGAGGCACTAGGCTATGGAGATGTCATTTTGTTAACTTGAATTTCAAGGGAGCATTGCAAGAGTTAATGTACATCATTATGTCATAGGAAAAGATGTAGGAGTATGCAAGGGATTACCACTTGAATTTTTTTTTTGAAATAAATAGATTTTGGGGTTACTTTAATGACCAAAGTCTTGTACTTGTGACTTTGTCATTGAGGGTTCCTACTATTAGTACCAAGACTGCCCCAAATCCACGAGTTTCATCTCTTCTACTTCTACTTTTTCATCTATTTTAGGTGTAATCACATCAAAGCTTAAGGGGAAATGTAATGATCCTTGTTCTGGTTTGCCCTAGAATTTGCTTGTTGATTAGGGTTAGAGTTTTCTTTTTTCACTTCATCAATTGGATAACTCTTTAATGGGGTATTCTTGGCTGAAACCTGCATTCACCATATGAACAATATTTCCACATATACATATGTTTGTTAGCATTAATATCTAGATCCCCAATTACAAAACATAATCACAAATGCAACTATTAAGAAATAGGAGGAGTGGCATCGGTAGATCCGCTCGATGTCCTTTGCTAAGCCCAAGAGGTTGTATACCACAACTCTCCCTTCTCGGTGACTTAGTACCTGCTTTCTCCACCCATGTCATCACCTCGGAAGACACTTAACCTGCTGGGGGAAGCTAGCGGAGCTTATAAGTGATCTAGGCCTATCACCCCTCCATGGCACATCTCTTCCTTGATTCGAGTGGACTTGAGTGGGACCCCCACCCCTCCATGGCTCAACTCTTCCTTTGGACTGGGTGGATCTTAAGTGGAACTTCCACTCCTCCATGGCCCATCCTTGCCTTGAGGTTGGGCGGAACTTAAGTGGGGTTTCTAGGCACCACTTTTCTCAGGGCCTTCCTCCTGAGCAGGTTTGCAAACACTCAGACAATCTTTAAGCAGTCAAATACATTTGCAGTTATAATTGATTCTTAAGTCAATACAAATCTATTCCTAGAACAATTATAATCATGACAATACTCTAGAAATCATTGCACTAATGATTAGATAATTAACATAGCAATATTTGATTTGGACATTCAGCCCTGAACTATTAAAAGAAACATTCACACTTGCATAATGTTAGTTGTATCAAAATCTTTTACTACTGATAATCAGATGGAGTACATGAACATATATTTGCTAAAATGGTAAAGGCAATGTATAGAAAGCAGATACAAAAATCAGGATTAACAACTTCAAAATTGCAACAGTATTGATTTATTAGATTCTTCACCCTATGTTGACTGTAAATGAAGGCTGTGTGCTAGAGTTTGGGCTTAACGGAAGGAGTCATGCAAGGGTAAGGTTGTAGCATTAAAGTAATCAAATTGAGCCTTACTTCCGAGTCACTTGTATCTTGGGTAGGGCAAATATAGATAGTTAGTTGTATTTATCAAATAGATTGCATGGTGCAAACAGTAATGCATAGAGAAGACAGTACATTATTCAGATATTTATCACTGTATGATTTTCTAGTGCTGAACTTGGAATTCTAGACATTAATACTAAGTGAATTACTTCATCTTGATTTGTTGTGTCTTCCCACGTTTCCTGATTCCTTACTCCCTTCCCTTCAATCTCCTAAATCAATAGGCCTAATGCCCATGCTTTCAATGATGATCTTTAATCTTATTACAAGCAATCTTTAAGTCCACTTTGGTCTGATTATTAGTTTTGTATACGGGTACCAATTAATATGCCGATGAGCATGAGAAAATATAAATTTGCAATTATGATTGCTTAAGGAAGCAGGATCGACCCTTAACTTGGATGCAAATTCTGATTTCTTCATTGGGTTATATGCATTTACAGTTTGAGCCCAATGATGTCTATCCGGCTTCTTGTTTCTGATTTGCTGAGTGAAAATCTGAACTGATCGATCTCCTTGAGCAACCAGTTTGATTTCACATAGATCTAATTACAACTCTCCCTGATACCATTGCTTGGATGACTTTACTCTTTTAATATCTTTGATTAATCAAGTGATGGGTTTCTTGTGTGAGTCGTCTTCCTTCAACGGGCGCACCTCCATGATTGCTTAACCATCCTATTTGAATCGCTGCTTCTAAATAATGTTTGATTTGTTTGCGCTATTTGCCCCTACATTATGCTAATTATTGATTTAAAGGATAATTGATATTTATGAATACTATCCCTTATCGTTGCTTTGCTAAAGAAGAGACGGACTTCCTCAAGGTCTATTTGCCTAGGTTTGGGAAGTTGTCCTCCTACTGTTCTTTTATTAACCATTAATTCTACACTGTTACTTCTATATGAATCAAGCCTTTTGTAGCTATGTCCACTGAACGCTGTGACTGAATAAAAGAGAAGCAATGAAATGCTATGGCCGATCCCTCAATAACACATTGAGTATTATGGCACCGTTGGTCTCACGATTTGCATAGGACATTGTTCAATAGACCAAGATGCGAACATCATTGGCTGTTTGACTATGCAATCACCAAACATAATATTTGAGATGTCTCTTTCAAATAATATGATTTTATCATAACTTATTTTGCTATCATTCTTTGAGATGCCGTCTACTTTAGTTATGAGATGGGTTATGACATTGGCCCCTCAGGTATGATTCTCTTTGCCTCATTATAATATTATCTATTAATTTCATGGATATCACTTTTATTATGATCATATTAATTTATTTTACATCAGGATGATTATTTTATAATTTATCTATTATAACTATAAAAATAATATCGATATTTTAATATTTATAATATAATAATTATAATTAGAACATTATCTTGGATAATTATAATTATAAGGATGTCGAATGGTTAGTATTTTAAATATGCTTTTTGTTATCTTAGTGTCGCGATTTTGGGGACATGATAGGAAACATAGAATGCACACTAGTGATGTTGCAAACACGGTGGCAAAGTTATTCAATGTGCAAAATAGAGATGAGGTAGACAATCCCATTGGATTTTTTTTCTTTTTCAATGGCATTCGTTTCCATTGGGCTCACTCTTTTTATTACAAGGAGGTTGTGGCAAAAATAATTAGAGTAGGACCATCATATGTGCCACCAAGGGAAACACAATTGAGGACAACAATCTTGGATAAGAACTATTCCAAGATTAATATTCTAATGGAGAAAATGAAAGCTACTTGGGTCACTAGTGGATGCAACATAATCATGGATGAGTGGGTGGATATCAAGGATCATCCGCTCATCAACATTATGCTCCCATGTACAAAGGGTCCTTTCTTAGGGCTTTAGGTCACTAATAAGGATGTTGATTTTCAGTTTGAAATCCTTAGAGATGCTATCGAGGAGGTTGGGTCAAGGAATGTGGTGCAAGTAGTGGTAGATGCAACATATATGTGCAAAAATGTAGGGAAATTGATTGAGGCAGGCTATAGGCATATTTGGTGGACTCCTTCTTGTGTGCATGCCATGAATAGTGCACTCAAGGACATGGGCAAAATCAGATGGATCAAAGAGGTGGTTAATGATGCTAGAGATGTGCAAATGTTTATGTACAACCTCCATACTTCACAAGCACTCTTTACCTCTCTAAGAAGTTCCTGAAACATGTAGAGACTAGATATGAATCATATTTCATTTTCTGGTGAGGATGCTTGAGTTGCAAGAGGCATTGCAATTAATGCTTATCATAGCAAAGTGGAATTAGTGGCCTGATTCTAAGTTAGAGTAGGGGAGCAAGGTGAAGGAGGTGGTGAAGAGCGACAATTTTTGGGCTGATGCAAGATACATTGTTGCCATCATTACTCCAGCCTTCAGAGTTATTGGGTATGGAGACACAAATGCACCTAGCCTTGGAGAGGTGTATGAGTGCATTGATAGTATGCTTGACCAAATGAAGGCCATTGTATAAGAGAAAAACCTCACATTAGAGTTATAATCATTCATTGCTAATGGAAGAAGCTCAACACTCCCTTGCACATGGTTATCTATACATTGAACCCAAAGTGGTATGTGCAAAGGTTGGGTAGAATAACCTATATACATAATGCTAAGGTGAAGGTAGGGTTCACGAAAGCCATTAAGAAGATGTATGATTTTACATAGGATTGCATCATTTGTATTGAATGGAAAAAATTTGCCACTCTTAGGGGATGTTCAAAAGAGGCTAAGATGGATAGAGAAACTAGGGCACAAGAAGATCCAATTCTATGGTGGAATATGCATGGGACTAGCCATTTGTCTACTATCCTAGGTTTCTAGTTGTTTTGTTGCTGAGAGGAACTGGTTTATAGTTTATAGTTTCATCCACTCTGCCAAGAGAAACCAACTTATCTCTAGGAGAGTGAAGAATCTTGTAAATGTACATGGCACCCTGCGTCTCATTGGCTGCAACACACTTATGTACAAGGAGAGTCTAGTAGCCTGAGTGATGAGGAGTTTGGCATGGACTTTGGATATGAATGATGATTTGAGGCATTGGACCATCGGCCAATTGTATTTTTGAATGTAATCATCATTTTGAATATAATACATATATATAGATATTTGGCATTTTCATTGTTCATTCAATGCAATATCAAATATGTTTTAAGTATTTCAAAGTTTCATGTCATTCCTTGTATTTTTTCTTTTAATAACTATTTTTTAAAGTACTATATATATTTGTGCCACTGCCCTGCTATCATCCCCAAATCTACGCCCTTGTTACCCCAGTCCTTGAACTCGTCCTCACTGCCCCTTTGTCCCCTCGTCTTGAGACTCCGTGGAACATAATCTTTTTCTTCAATTATTGATTAATTTTTTAATATGACATTTTTTTCTTGAGCATTAAGTTTTCACAGTCCACGAATTTAAGAGCTTTGCTCATTTAATTGAATTGTAAAAGCTTTTGGAATAAATTGTGTTAAATTTTTGCCTCAACATTTTAGATCATACTTCATAAGAAACACATGAAAATGGATTGTGCAGTGTGATCTGAAACTTTGATTCACAAATTTAACATGCTGTTTTTATTCTAGAAGCTCTTACAATTGATATATTTTCTTTGTTTCCTATTTTTGGTATCCTTTTCTGCAGTTAGTGAATAATTTTTTAAAATTAGTTTTGGGTATGAATTTAGTTGGTTTTACATTTTGTAAATTTATGCTTGTTGCAAGTTTTAAAATTGGTTAAAATTTAAGCACATCAGGTATTCATGCTTTTTCTTCTCTTGAATCAAATCAATATTATAAGTTCTCTTAAAGTAAATTTCAACCACAAGAAGTTCCTCTTTTTCTTTCTCAACTTTGGCTGGAATCAATTTTCAAACTATCTTAAATTTTAAGCACAATAAATCTATAAAATTCTCTTAATATCAAGCACAAGAGGTGTCTCTTTTTGTTTGTCAACTTCAACTCAATGTATATTTTGGGATTCTTCTTAAAATTTAAGCACAACAGGCATGGCTTCAGTTATATTATGATTTGCACTTTTGTTGGATACTTGTATGAGACAATTATGTCTATTATTTATAAGTATTATTCTTGCATATGTTCTACTTATTTTTAGAGCATTAGCATGGAAGTACTTTAATCACCTTGAGATTCAAAATAGCTTAAGTGTATTTGCTCTCTTTTAAATTATCATGCCAGGTACCAACTCACATTGCTAAAATTTTGGTGATCTAACTTACCTATATTGTATAGGCAGTTGTGAATTTTTACCATTGCAGTTTTATGCATAACATGCTTTAAAATTAATCTATTTTTTGTTATTTTTAGGATGATTTCTTGCCGAGGACTGCTACTCCTCTAGAAGATATTTTCAAATCCCTCTTCTGGTATGAGAAATATTTTTTTCAGTGATTATGAAGCTGGATTATTCTTTTTCCCACCATTGGCATAATTATTTTCAAAGAATAATTTTACTAGTCATTTCTTAGATTTTTGTTTAATTTTACCTTTTACTGCCTTTTATCATAGAGTTCTTTATTGACACAATATTTGTCCACTGTCATTGACTTATTAATTTTAGAGGCATGAATGCCTCTGGACAGCTTGCCTTGTTTACTCTGTACTAGATGCATGAGAGACACGTGTATACCAGAAGAAAGAATGCTTGCCGATCCACGCAGATTATATGCTCCAGGACGGTTGTACCATATTGTGGAAAGAGAACTTTGCAGGTATCTGGCCACTTTTTTTAGCTGATCAAAAATAGAATGAGTACTGCATACTTTTCCCACCTTTCATATGATTTTGCTATGATTGCTTCATAGTCAAGTGTGTATTCATAACTATTGATGGTTGGAGATCAATTCGCATGCCAAAAAATGATATATCTACACTGCAGGTTATACTTTTTGGAGATATCCTTTTATTATCACCAATGATTTGCTTACACATTTTACCACTTGCGGATAGAATGTGTAATAGCACAATGAGGGGAATGAGCGATCCAGAAATATTATGTCTACGAGAAGCTGTTTTTTAATCAAGTTAGGAGTCAGAGAGCACAATCTGAAAAGAACGTTTGAATTTATTATAAACCAGTAGATTGTCTGCCTCAATTCATTATTCTTATTATTTTATTTGCATTCATTGTTTCATATAAATGTATATATTTCCTATCATTTTTGGTGTGAATTTCCTGCTAGAGCTCATTAGTGATTAGTCGAATATGGCACTTTATTACAAGGTTACTGGGTAAAAAGTTATATGTGATGGAGGTGTATAACACTTGATGCAAACCCCAAAACATGGATGCTTGGGTATGAGGTTGCAGTGGTACATAGGGAGCGAAATCTCAAAACTGGGGTACAATGTAACATTTTAATTGTAAGATAAAACTTGGAAGTTGAAACACCAAAATTTGGGTAGGCTGCTACATTTAAACTTGGAAGTAGAAACTTGAAACATAATCAGTATGAAATTTTAAATTTAGTAAAGTTGAAATCAAATATCTCCTTTTATATAAACTAATACATCAATATATGTCATGAGCCAAATACAAAATGAGCATAATGTACAATTGTAATTAAGATAGTGTATACATTTTCTTTTATTCTCTGTGATTCCTTTATTTTTAATTTTTTTCTTTTGTGCTAAAGGAGTCTAGGGTTAAGGGACCTTAGACTGGAAGGTCTGTTGATGAGATGCCAACTGCGCGACGGTGCTAACTAACCAAACTGGTAAAGCAAAATTATGTTAGGGATTTCAAAATTAAAATATAAGCATCAACTATGCTGTGGCTACCTACAGCACAGTCTCCATTTTTCAACTCTGTACATATTCTTGCTGCTAGAAAGTGAGTGAAAATAAAGGCTAGCGGATTTCATGATTTATCCATCACATTCACTATTCTTTTATCAGTTTCCTGTTTGATTCAATCATTAAAGGGCACTACCAAGTGTACATAAAGACAAATCTTTATGCACAGAAGCCTGCCCTCTGTGATCCTAAATTTTATAAATTTAATGAAGAGCAAATGCTTCTGCTTTTGTGCAGTCTTCTGAGATTAGTTTTAGAATAGGATGAGTATAGGCCTTCTTGACCAACTTCTCTATTAGACCACTAGATTTATCACTGTATTTACTGTCCTCCTAATATGTTAGCGTGAGATCTTGAAGTTCTTTACTTCCATATAATTTTGCTGAATGATATTTGTGTATTTGCTAGTTATTGCATAGCCTCTTTTTGACGCCTTAAAAAATTAGCAGCGATGTATCGTATGCTTGAACTTGTCTGCCATTCCTTTTCCTTAGTCAATCTTATTCCTTGTGAGGTTTTTTGTCTGCCTTATTGCTTGTATTGAGTTCCAAGTGGACTGAAAGCATTAACACAGCTTGTCCTTCATTATCTTTAAAGATCCCTCCTCTTGCTAATATTAGATTTATTTCCTTTTTGCAGTTCCATCAAAGTTGAGATTAACCTAAGCTCTAGGTTTCTTCTGCTCATCCTCCATTTATTTTATTTTATTATTTTAGCCTATTCCCACCAAACACATTATTGAGTATTTTAATCAACTTTCATCATTTTAGAATTTCTTCATGTTCATCAGGCAGCTTATTTGACCTTGGTTTCCATGTATTGACCAATTCTAATATGGAAGCCTCTATTTTTCACCATGCTCACAACTACTCATTTCTTCTTGTTCCCCATAGGCCTCTGTTCTCCACATGAGAAGAAGATAGCCAAGAGGATGGCGACAAATGTTCTAAAGAAGAAGAAGAGGGTTTTAATGAGGCAATTCAAGATGAAAGCTGTTGGCGTTTAAATTCGCACCTTTGGAATGCGTATTTGAAACAGACAACTGTGCACAGTAAAACTGCTATTCAAATTTGGAGGGGAAGCTCCCTCTTGCTGATGGGGTAAAAGAAAGTAAATTAAATCTAATTCGCCTATCTTTTTGTTTCAGCTAGAGCACAAGGTTTATAAAACACAAACGCCGCAGCTGAGATTTTCTAATTAAGAATTCCAACTACGACTAACTTAAGCTAAAGATTTTCTAATATCTCAAGTAATACGCAGAGTAAGAGAATTAGAAATGAACAAGGTTGATTCTCTGACAAAGGCTTAAGAGAACTCTTTCTCAACATACATCTACACACTTCAATGCAAGCTAAAATTAAGATCACAAAAGCATAACACATATAACAGAAATCTGAGACGTTATACCAAGGAAAAGGAGGCTCATGATTTTATTTCTCAAACTTCTGGAACAAAATCTACTAGACACATGCCTGGAACAAGAGCTTGCAGCTAAAGAGGCTTGCAAAACTTGTTCTTACACCATAGGAACAACAATTACAATAACTACTTGTTGGCTAAAAGAGACTCAACAATTCGCTATCATAAAATAATTGAACAACACTGAATAACAAATAGAAGGCACTTAGGCTCAACGTTTTGTTATCACTAGCATGGTTAAAGAAAACTAATGAGCAAAGGCTCTTATTTATAGGCAAGCAGAGGAGTAGGGAATCTTAAAATCTCCTTGCTTTTACAATCTAGGGCTTGCTCAACAAGCAAGCTTTATTTCTAAATCTAGAAAGAAGATAACATCTAACACCTAAGAAAGCAGAAAAAGTAGGGACTGCCAACTATTACAATATCTTCTTTCTCTTCTTCGAAGAATGGATAAGAATTGCTCCAAGAATAGAAAGAAAGCTTCTAAATGAAAGCCATTTCAAATCTCAATCACATCCGCTAAAAAGCAGGGAACTGTGTCCTGGTTCGGTGCATCTATCCCATCAATAGCAAAGTTGCATTTTTCCAAGATATCTTCTCCATTTGCAATTGATCTCAGGAAATCATTGACCTCATTGGCCACTTTTTCAAATCTTGCTGACATCATGGCAAAGTGATTCACTCTGCCACCAACTGTATTGCTGCTATCACAGCTGCGAACAACACTTTGAAATTAAGTTTGCACTTCATCTAGCCCGATGTAAGAACCATCTTCAAGACTGTACCGAGAATGAATCTCTGTGACAAACTCATTGACGAAAAGAAGAGCTTCGATCACCCTTTGTCTATAGGCAATAAACTCCTCGGATATCCTCTCGTAAGTTTTAACCTTGAAGACATGACGCTCTCTCCAAGCAAGGATCTGCCTCTTGTGTTCTTTTGAGACCACTGAACCATAGGTTGTATCCAAATCAGCAATGATGATTTCATGCCTTGGTTTCACCTCTGCCATTGACTGTTTAAACCCTTGAATACCTTGACGCAGCTCATGAGCGTTGTCTCTCAACTGAAACATCTGTGTTAAGATCTCCTTTCTTCTGACAATGAAACTCTCGATCCACTCTTGAGTTTCCTTCCCACAAATGACCAGCTGTCTCAACTGATGATGATCAGCTGGTGTCTCTAAAACCTGGGGCAGCAACTGAGTAGCCTGTGAAGTACCCTGGACAAGGTTTTAAATGAAGAGCCTGAGTTGTACTTCAGCTTTGAGGGCTGCTTTGTCTTCTCCATCCTTGAGCACTCTTTCTTGGAGGCTTTCAGACACAACTCTGAACAAACTGACATCTGCATGTCTAGTATTTCTACCAAGATTAGCCTTGACCATCACGAAGTCATCCATATCAACTTCATCTCTGTTCTTGTCCTCTGGGGGTATTGCAGTCTCCATGACTATCTCACCATCATGATTCCTATCAAAGTGAACTTGTTTCTTTGCTTTCTTCTTAGGAGGTTCTTGATAGATGTAATCAAGGTCATCAAAATTCACCTGATATGAAGGTCTTCTTCGTACCCTTCCCAAGGAGCTCTCAAGCCAAGACACAGTAGTGTCTTTACTAACTTCCTTAGGAGGTACAATTGCAATTTCTTCATCATCTTCAATATCTAGGTCAATATGGATTGGTGAAGACCCTGTTAGTGGTATAGAATCATGTGCTAAGGGCGCTTCTTTTGTCTCCTTTTGAGGTATAGGTTCTTCTGGAGAAGCTTCTGCTTCAACCGTTGATGGCTCCTATATAACTGTGCCTGAGAAGTCTAACCTTCTTCTTACATTTTTAGTCGATCTGCTACCCTTGACACCTTGAGACTGCTTTACACTTTTCCCTTTCGACTGTGCTCTAGAGGAAGAGGGAAATGTCCTTGGCGGCTCTGCTATTGGAATGGAGTTTTTCCTTTTGAGGACTAGGAAAACTTTACTATACTCGAGGACTTGTCTTGTCCTGTCTTCAATTGAGAGAGACTCTTTATTAGCCCAAATGGCTTGAGGAAGGGGCTGATCTTCAATTCGCTTCTGAGCATACATCGGGAGAAGCACATCCTCATCATCATCTGATAACCCTTAAATGTCTTCTGATAAGCAGTCTTTCAACTGGTGAAGAGTGAGCCTGCTGTAACTGTGCCTCCGCACCTCGAACTCATCTGTACAATTGGCCCAAAAATCTTCAAGGGCGGATATGTGAACATAGTTTCTCTCAAGTTGAGCAGCGTAGATGCCATGAGGATCATATGATTGTCTCTCGTTGTAAGGCTTGAGACCAAGTTTGTTTAACTCATCTCCCATGGTTTTAGCATATGCTGTTGTTTTGCATGTATAAATTCCTAGTCCCAATGGAAAATTGAGGGCGGGTTTCTTTCTATTCCTCAAGAATGCGTGGACATCATGTGCCTGCCTTAAGAACTCCATAAAGACAACTTCGTCTGATGGGTACCTTAGTAGCATGAGTGGGGCGCCTGAAAAGCCATAGACTCCTGGATAGGTGAAAGTAGGAAATCGTATGAACCAATCTGCCCATTCCGCCATCGCTGCCCTAGTGACTAAAGAGATACGGACGTGCAATTCATTGTCCAGGTCCCGCATTGTGTACATCAGGAAGGCCTCATTCACCCTCTTGGAGTGATGTAGTGACTTCGTGAATTCCAACTGAGGGTAGTAGTTGTAGATATGTTGTACGCTCAGAGACCCCTCGGTGTTCAACCCTTTGAATCGACCTTGATAGGCCATTAGGTAGACTAGGTAAGAAACCATATGGAACTCATGAATCTGGAAATACTCTGTTATCTGCTGATGGAGGCTGTCACTGATCAAGGTGGGCCAATCATAGAACTTAGTCTTCTTCATGATATGGGGTATAGTGTAGAACATCCAAGGTTGAAACTTGGTAGCATCTTCTGATCCAGTTACTCTGTTGAGCAAGGTGATTATGATAGCAATTTCATCTTTGAACTCGCCTCGCCCGATGTTCTTAGGCAAAGTCTTATGCTTCTCCTTCATCCACCTTTGAGCAATCTTCTTGCTATATTTGTCCTGATGCATTTCCCACATCCTTTCACATTCGCCTTTTGAGATAGTGAGACTTTCAGGCCAAGGGGGAATGGAGAAGCATTTTTCGATCATGTCAGGGTTCAAACTGCATATCAATCTGCCATCAACTGATTGAATCTCCCTTGTAGCCGGATTGTAATGCTTGATGCAAGTGATTACAAACTCAAGACTTTGAACTGATATAGGAATAGACGCTGCTGCGAGGAGTCCAGAGTGTCCCAAGTTTCTGATTGTAGTGTTGCCTGCGCTCTCCAAAGCACGTAGATCAAACACCGGCTTGATGTGATGCAAGTTTGTCTCAGCTGTTTTGATGTAATCGTGATAGAGAGCTGATTCGGTCTTGAAAACATTGGGAATGTACTCCATTATGAAAAACCTTAAAGAATGACTATAAACTTGCCTAGGTTCAGACAAGTTTTGAACAATTTACTATTTTTAGAATGCTGATTTTTTCTTCGTCAAACTGACAATTTTTTGAAATTTTTTCTGAGATATGGGTTTTGCTTAGAATTTCATTGCAAGACAACCCAAATTGTCCATTTTTGAAAATCTTGAATTTTGACTAAAAAGCAGCAAACCCTAATTTCTTCAATTTTCATCGAAAAAGCTAGCACCTGGGTTTTGTTCAGAATACAATTGGAAATGGACCCAGCTGATCAGATTTGAAAAACATTGATGGCTGATGGAAAAAGCAGCCAACCCTAGAATTTGAAATTTTCTTGAAAAAAGCTGAGATATGGGTTTTCTTTAGAAGATTGTTTTGAGAGGACCTAGATGATCAAAATTCGAATATACTGAGGATTTCACTGACATGCAAATAAAAAGCAGCTGCTGCAATTTGATGAACTCCTTGAAAATTTCTTCAGAAGAATGAGATGATAAGACCCAGATGGCTGAAAATTGAAAATCTTGGCCTCCTTCAAAAATTTGATCTTTTGGATGAAAAAACATGAAAAAGCAAGGCCTTATGCTGCTAGTCTGAAAAATTTGATGAAGAATCAGCAAACTTGAGTTCTTGAATCATGAAATATAACTTCAAATTTGCTGCTCCACTTTTCTCCTTTGGATGCCACCTGCAAAAATAATGAAAATTACATGAAAGAGAGGTGTTAAATAGACTTAGGGTTTGAAATAGGTTTGCTTTCTTTTGCTTTTATCTTCAAAACCCTAAAATCAGCTGGTTTGATGAATTTGGACATTCTCTTCCTTTTGCCATTTTTGAAACTTTTGAAAATTTGAGAATTTTCACTAAGGCATTGTAAGTTGGGCGCCCTTCTTGGCTAGGGGCGCCAACTTTCTCCAGAGCTAGTCATTTTTTAGTATTTTCTGCTTGCTTTTGACTCTTGATTTTTAGCTTGTTTCGAACCCTCTGTTTAGCCTATTGTATCTAACGATTGCCAACTTAGATTGACGAGCCGACAGTTTCGTTGAAAAGCCTGATCATCTTTGAGGAAGTTACGTTGGAGGCTTGAGTAAATTCAACTGTTTAAGCCTTTAAAAACTTGGGCGCCTTTCTCCTTCAGGATCGCCCATCTGCTCTATATTTTCATTTGATTTCATCTTCAAACTTTGAATCTTCATCTTATACCGTCACCTTTGATCTGGATTTGCCGGTGACTAACCAGTCTGATGCTCGGACGAAGACACCCCTTGCAAAGCTGATTGGTTTCAAAGAGATTGAGCTCACCCGCAAACCCTAACAGTTGGATTTTCCCTTCCAAAAAGCTAGGTGCCCCTGGACACCTAGGGCGCCCAAAGTTCCCAGACTTAGAATATTTTTCAAACATTTCCAAGATTTTCATTCTACATTTTGTTTGAAACCCCCTGTTTGATCTCGAATTCTGGACGAATGGATGATCCGATAAGTGCACTGCTGGACTCGTTGCAGAACTGGAAGGATTCTGAACAAATTTCCTTAGGAGTCCAATCCCTAATTTCATTGTTAGATGCCCTAAAAAGATGGGCGGCTATCTTCCTTTGGGGCACCCATGACAAGCAGTGTTAGTCAATTTTAGGCAGATTTCGCCTTCTCTCCTCGTTCTTCGTGCTTGCTCACCAACTCACCTTCTGCTCAATGCTTGAGTGTTGAATCTGATGCTTGGCAGCTGACTGACCTCCATTGATGACTCGAATGCTTCTTCTGAAAAAGCAAAATAAACCCATTAGGGCAAAACTGATCTTTTTGAGATTCTGACTGCACTAGCTTGATACGGAAGTATTTTGAGCCAATCAAAATCAGTTTGAACCCTAACGGACCAACTTTCTATTTTTAGAAAGTTTTGCCAGTATCCGTTTCAAAAGAAACCCAGAAAAACCCATAAAAAGTTACTATTTTTAGGAAATTTCTAAAAATAGCAGTTTTCCTAAAAAGTAGGGATGAAAAACTGAGATCTGGGTTTTGTAGATTAGGTTGCTCTGAGCAGACCCAGATCGTCCGATTTTGGAAATTTTACATTTTAACCCTTCATGCGAGACATGCACACCCAAATTTTGACCTTTTGACAAATTTAACAAGACTTTTACTCATTTCTTCAAAATGTATAAGTGTAACCAAAATTTTAATTTTGGGGTACAACAAAAGCTAAGGATGAAATGCAACCATATGAAGGGCAATGTGATGGTGAAAAAACGAAAAACCTCAGTAACTTCTTATTTTAGATGTAACGTTTTATAGCAACCACAGTAAGCAATTATAGATATACACCACCCACTATATCTTTGGAGTTGGCTTGTAGTTCGACTTGCATGTGCACTTGTGATTCTGTATTCAGAGGCAGAGATAAAATTCTTTCATATATTATGTAGTTGTAATTCTGTATATCTGCAACTCACTGTAATCTCAACCTGGACTTCATGACACTGTAATTTAGGCTCGTAGGGAGAGCAGGTTGAACCCCTGTATATGTAAATATAAGATGTTAATTTTACTTATCAACAATTTAACATGATCAACAATAGCAGATGCTGGTTACAGAAAAAAGACAATAGATTAATTGGATTCAATGGTTACATATATTAAAATATATGAGTTGAAATTACAATAATAATCTGTGTAGTTGATTAAAATTTATGTTATAGCATTTATTGATTAAGATTTACATTCTAAAGGTACACAAGTAAGCTATTTTCATAAATGAGGATCAACCTCAACCATACGTTACAAGAGTGGATTTAGGGTCTGTATTTGATAGGTAATAGTCCATTTTTGGTTCTACTGTTGCGGACTGTTAAATTTCAACACATGATATGCAAGTTCTGCACCCTAGGATTTGAACAAAATTTGACTGCCTTAGTCGTCAATCAAACCTGTAGCTGGAGTGCCTTAACTTGCATTCACAAACTTGTGAAAGTATAAGAAAAATAATAGAAAACTGAACTCAGAAAAAATAGCTCTTGCTGTCCAAATATTTTATTATTCTGAGTTTTAATTCTGCAGTGCTGATACAAACTAGTGAACACTGAGGGTCTTAATAGACTCCAACTTGGTTGATCAAAAAACAAAAAAAACGTCTTATTTTTAGATATCTTTATCCCAAAGAAAACTCAAAAAATATGTCACTGCTGTCTGCCTAGAATAAAGCAGAAAACCGAGTGTATGACTGCTGTCTGCCTAGAATAAAGCTGCAGCACCTAAGAATAGTCTAAAATCAGCACCATGAATAAGCAATAAACTAATAATAGCACCTAAACTTAGAACAAAATCTTCACTTAAACAGTAGTTACAAAAGCTAAAAATAGTGTTGGTCATCTGATTTTCCAGCACCCATCAGGCAGAATTAATCATTAAAATTAGGGTCTAATTTCTTCTAGTTTTTATGCTACCAGAACACCATCCAAGCGACCCCTAAAAATATCTAACATAGACAATGTTAGTTTTCA
Organism: Sequoia sempervirens; assembly: GCA_007258455.2. Lineage (NCBI taxonomy): Eukaryota > Viridiplantae > Streptophyta > Pinopsida > Cupressales > Cupressaceae > Sequoia > Sequoia sempervirens. Next base: position 191,516 of record VDFB02352304.1, on the reverse strand, counting down.
TGATGATCCTATTGCACAAAGATTGTCAAGTGGTGGGGATTTTTATGGTTTTTGAGGTTAAGATATTTTGCCTCTTGACTTTTACTGTTTGGAATGCTATTTCTTGTTTATATCACATTTAAATACTTATCATGTTGTGTAGATTGTAGATTAAGAAAATAAAATTGGGCTAACTTTGGGTTTAAATTTTGGGCATTACATGGGGCAACTCCCACGGAACCACCTCAGCCCACATTAAACTCATTTGAAGTCCATGTTCTTAGTGGAAATGATGCACATCTTGGCAACAAGTAATTAGAGCTATCTGGAGTTTAGACCAAGAATTATACAATTGTAGCTATTACTAGTATATAGAGCAATCTTAGCTTTGGATTTGTCAATGGTCAAATACTTTTCTATTAGAATTTTTCTTTGTGTAAAACAATTTCATAATATTCACGAGAGCTATTTACCACACAAGAAAGGGAGATGGTTTTGAAAGCTCTGGGCATCATGGAGAATTGTATCAATGATGTAATTCTTTCCTTGGGGGTTTTAGTTAATTTAATTTTACTATCTCAAGTTCATAATTTAAATAGTAATCTACAATTCGAGAGGATAAGACCATTGTTTTCATTCCCTTTATCTTCTTAGGAGCATTACATTACATTTATTGGATGTTAACATGATGCAGATGTGGAACAATTCCGCCAGTTGTGAAAACTGCTGTTCCAGTAGAGGGAAGATTTGAGCACATCATTCTTTCATGTAATGCAACAAGAGACCATGGAATTATTTGGATTGAGAGGGAATCACAGAAAGCATTAGATGTATGTGCAATCCATCAACTCCTTTTTGAGTATTATTCAAATTTTGATTTGTATTTGGGTTTGTAACTGCTGCCAATTTTTTAATGCACCTTTTTCTCATGTAAGTCTGCATGTGAATGCGTTGTTGTATAAGTACCCTTTGTGTAACAAGGATTTTGGATTTGTTCATTATACAGCATGCTTGGCAACTCTATGGCTTCTTTTTTGCTTGAAATGTATATGAATGCAAAACAGAGAGTCGAATAGACTTAGATCATTCATCTTACAAATCCTCAATTTTATGAGCTTGTGAAAAGCAAGTGATGATAAATTTCTGTTGGATCAATAAACGAGTCTAGCACAAGTCATTTGGAACCGAAGGATTGATATAATAGATCGTGTTGGGCAAGGTGTATTCAGATATAGTATAAACTATAAAGCTTGCCTATCTATAGTTTTTTTGGGGATGCAGGTGCAAGCCAACTATTTAGGGTGATCCTTTTTAGTTTCCAATTAGCAGAGCCTGCAATCTTTAAAGCAGATGCAGTCACTCACAGTCTCAAACTGTTGCAAGAATGGGATAGTTAAGAAATACTTTAATTTTCTGAATTTTGATGCCAAAACTAGCTCCTTACCTACAATAGGAGTAGGGCCCTCTATGGTTGCTTGGATGTTGTATGCATCCAATGTGCATGCATCTTTTCTTAATGATACAATATTTAATGCATGCTTTCAGGAAGTTAAAGTGTGAAGAGTAATTATAATTAAAAAAAATGTATTGAGGTATTCTATGATTCTATACTGTTTCTTTATACGATTCATGCTTTTGGAAGTTGTTTTTAGAACAGAATGCACCTCTTGGCTTTGCTTTCCCAGAGTCTAACGTTATACATCTATGAATATTTTCAAATTATTTCTTAGCTTAGGAACCCTATTAATGGAGCTTGCATATCTTCTCATTTATTTTTCAAAACTGATTTATTGATATCTACTTCAGACAAAAACTACATTTACTTCTAAGTATCTTGAAGTTTTGTGAGTATTTCTATACCTTAGAATTATTTTAGATCTGATATATTTGTTTTCAATCTTTGTTGTCTTTTATTTTGAGTTGGTGAGTTTGTGGCTCAAACACTTGGCCTATTAGGAATGCTTGAGGTCCAAGTGTGGTTGCAAGAAATTTCCCAAAGAAGTTTGTTGCTGTTAATTGGAATCAAATGGCCATTGTGACTTGGAAATTTTGCCTAATTGCTTGAGGGTTTGTTGAATACCATGGACCATAGGACTTGTAGGTGCCTTCTCATGCCCCAATTATTTTCTGGAGTGTGGATTGAACCTCCAATATTAATCTTGTTACTGAGAATGGCTTTGATAAAGAGTTCTGCCTTTACTACAGGTATTTATAATTTATTCTCCTAAATTTGTCAACATAGCTTTGATAACAAAAAAATATACTGTGTTGTGTTATGTGGACCTTACGACTGATATCTTTAATTTATCCTCTCAAGTTTTTCTCCTAAATTTGTCAACATAGCTTTGATAACAAAAAATTATACTGTATTGTGTTGTGTAGACCTTACCACTGATATCTTTAATTTATCCTCTCGAGTTTTTAAAAACTTTGATACCAAAGAATTTATCTCAAGAACCGTTTCTTTCGAAAATTAACAACAGAGTAGAAATTTCTGCATCCATTCATGAAATTGTTAACAAAACACTATAAAATCTGAGGAAAGAAGTCTCAGACATAATGGAAGGTGAAAATTGAATATAGAAGTTACAAGTTAAAACAAAAGGAAACTGGACAGTCTTATACTTTGTGGATTCTGGTGGGTCCCACATTCACCTTAAATTATTAGTATGTTAAATTTCAAGAGAACATGACAAAATGCACGGGGCAATGAGGAGGAAGGTTCAAGTATATGGGATCTCAAAGCTCCATACAGCGGAAAACTACAAAATAATTAAAAAAAGTTTAGAAAGCTTGAACTATAAGATATCAGAAAGTTAATAAAAAGTTGGATGTCAAAAGCTAACACTGCAAATATGTTTTTAGCAGCAGAAAATGCATAGCTGTTCCCATTGCAACATGAAGGCAGGCAGGAAACACACAAAGGTAAAGATCTTCTTAGGGTTAAAATAAGGGCAGAAAACAAAGAAAGTAGAACTAGAAAGTTGAAGATATGCCCCAACTCTCTTTAGGTATGAATCAAGTTTCTACTGGGCAACCTCAGGTATGGATTGCTTCCTTGTGGTTCCACTGCTTTGAAAGCTCTGCATAACATTGCTGTCCCTTCTGTGAGAACCCAGCTTCTCTCTTCATCTTCTTGTCACCATATTCAGGCCTGCTCATTCTTTTAGCTTGGAAATCTCACATCCCATGTCTCCATCTCCTCTTCCTTGGCCGAAACGCATTTGACATTCCTCATTCCTAATTCCTTCACCTGTTGAGCAGCTTCTTAGCCCCACAGTTTTACCCTGATGGTGTGTCCCTTCAATGGATTCTTGGTCTACCTTTTACTTGACAAGCCCTAGGTAACACCATAGGATCCCAAGGTGGAAGTGCTAAATCTTGCAAACAATTCGTAATTTGCCATTGGAGATGGAACTCTCAGCACTACACTTAGGCAGCAGACAGCATCATCCAGAATCTCAGCAGAAAAACTGGAGATCATGGCTTTTCATACCCTATTCTGGAAAAAGGTTTTATATAATTGTTGCATGCCAATAACAATCAGAATGCATGGTAACTATGAAAAAGTTGCTCCTGCATGAATCTGAGGAAAAACAGGCTTTTGAGTTGCTGCAGGAACATGGTGCTTAATAGCCAGCTCCTAAGTGTCACACTATGCCGGTAGAAAATTTGAGAAAAGCAATCGGGGAGAAGAATGAACAGTCATATACAAGCCACAAGCTCACACCTGCCAACTAGACCTTCTAGAACACCATGGAAGCAGGCACTAATTTCATTTGGAACTTCATGGACATACCTCCATGATTGCTTTGATGATGGAATAAGAGGGTGAACTAAAGGGCTGTTCTTTACATTTGTTTTTGAGAAGAGGAAGGACAAATAACACTGGACTAGGACATATATCTATTACAGATAGAAGTTTGCTGGCCTTTGTGTAATTGTATGAAGTTGGATACTGAAGCTTTGGGGTATGGAACATACCGGATACCTGTCTGGTGCATCATGTGTATGTCTCAAGCTGACTAATAGTAAGCCACTTGATTTGAAAATCAATAAAAAACATTAAAGAGTGAATACAAACCTCATATCTGATTAGTCTGAAACTTGATACAGGTCATTTTGACCTTCGAACATCCAAAAAACAATTTGATAACTCAGAATATGACATGAGACTAGCAGAAATTTGATATGGAGAAACAGACCATCTCATTTTACATTTATACCAATTCTTAGCCAGTTTTCTTTTTTACTATTTTACCTTTCAAAAGGCGCACGTGTTAATTGGGGGATTCTATGTTGTAACTGATGCATTTGACTGCCAACCGACAGGTTTGGGCTGCTACATTGTTTCTTACAGCAACTGGTGGATTTGCACCCACAACCAGTGGTCGCTTTTAATACTGTACACCAGTGGGTTTGTGGGACACACTCCAGGGGAATTGAACAACGGCCTTTAGGGCTCCAAAGACTGGAAATGAAGGGTAAGAAATCTACATAGTACTCCAAAGTCAACAAATAAATCTTCAAAGAATTGGGAACATTCATGCGTTCTTACATTCATTTCACTTGTGGTAGGAGTTTGTTTCAGGGATTTTGTGCAAAACAGATCTGACACATCCAAATCATATGCATAAGACACATTGTTTATCTTATTGCTGGATGGGAATAAAGTTGGGACCTTTTTTGTGTTTTTCTACCCCAAGTGACTTTTTGCTGCATTCATACAGATGTAACACCAACGGAAAACAATTTCTGGAAATGATGTCTGCTATGCAGTATAAGCAGGTGTTGGAGGGAGACATGTCTTCCACCCCCTGGGATGCATCTCCATAGATGGGTATGGAGATGTCCCCCATGATGGGAGATTTTCCATCCACATCTGCATGGACTGCTCTTTAAATGAAACCGTAAATGCAAAAAAAAAATCCCAAAAAGTTAAACGAGAATCTTTGTGATCGACTGTTTTATTTCCATTCTGTGTGTGAAGAATTACTGTTTTGTTCCCATTCAGAAGTACAAACACAGCTATCAGAAGCGGCAGACAGACATGGTTATCATAGCATAGTGATTTCACAAAAAACAGCTTATTTTTATTTTGTTGTGCTCTGTTAACTGCTGCATAATTAGGCAAACACATGGTGAAAGTCTACTTTAAAAAAATTATTGTAGCCCTAAAAGAATGCTAGAATGTTAAATTGTTAAAAGTTTATTGAAGTGTTGGTAGTTGCCTAAAACAAACTTCTAATGTAAAAACCTATATTAAAACTTTAAAAACACAAAATTAATAATTTTTAAGTATTACGATTTATTATTTAACTTAAATTTATAAATTAATAAAATTATTCTAATTTCCAAATTTATAAACTTAAAATTAATAATTTCTAAGTTTTACAATTTATCACTTAACATCAAATTTTAAATTAATTTTTATGATTTATATTTTAAATTTATCATTTAACATCAAATCTTATAGCTAGGATGCAAATATAGTGTTCATCTCTATAGACATAAGATATTTTAAGAAAAACAAAATAGAACCTGAACCTTCCTAAGTTAATCTTTATGGAACTTTCATAAATGTGAATTCATCTATTTGAATTGATAAAGTACTTGAAATATAATTTTGCTGTTAAATTGAATTAAGAGATCTTTTATTGTTTGCTGATTACCAATTATAAAATATATGAAACATTGTACAATTATCACTTCAAGATTCTAAGAATCACTAGGACTACATATATAATTCTTACCATCATATAAGAAGAAATTTAACTTCATCATGAGTAATACAAATAAATATATTCAAACTAATCAGGCAATCTTATTTATTTCAAACAATATAAATGAACATCACCTTTTTACTATGCAATACTAATAACTTAAGTATGTAATGCTGATGAATATCAACTAGATAAAACAAGAATCAAAATGGAGTCATCTATACAAATTTTAACTAAGACAAACAAATGCTAACTGTAGCTAATGGTTAACTTGATAACCATACAAAACAATAATCATGCAAAACATATGATTGTCAAAACAATAACTGTACAATCCCAAAGACTATCATATCAATTACTATAACATATAATTGAATCAATCGCTATAGTATGAAATGCTTATGCAAAACTATTGAGTGATGAGTATATAACTATTCAATTCCAATGAATATAAAATTAAAAACTAATTAAATACGAAGAATAATTTGTTTTACTTTTAAACTAAGTTACCGGTTTGGGTTCGAGGGTTCAATTCATGGGTTTGGGCAAAATTTTTTTGGGGGTTGGATTTGTTGATACAAAAGCATATAAAAATCAGAAATATATACATATTTGCAGCAATAAGATTTGTTCAAAATACACCACCATACTAATAGTCAAATAACATAGCAAAAGTAAAATACACCACCATATTAATAGTCAAATATTAGTCAAACTCGAATGTCATGATATAGATTAAAGTTAAAAATTAATAATGTCAAGTGTCAATAATCAACTGTCATTGCTCATTGATCAAATATCATATGGGTCATCAAAAATATCATCACCACCATCCATTTTAGATGATGTATGTAGTGGTAAATTAGAAGAACCACAAATAGTGCCATTGGCACTAGCACATGCACTAGCACTCTCATTCTCACTAGCTGGCTCATAGTCATTGGCAACATTCAAGTACAGCAAAGTGGGTAGTGGAAGCATCCAAGCCAAGACGCTCTGGTTTGATATCCCACTTCTGTGTGTCCCCTTCTTTGTAGGCACTTTGTGTGTAAGGAGCCGCAAATTTGAATGCACATACACCGAGTCCTCTACCTTTTTTGAATGTTGTCTATTGCACTTTATTAAGTGGATGGAGTATGTGCTCCAATTCCTCTTAGATGAAGATGAACTAGCTACCTATTAAGACCAAATTAGATAGTTAAGAGTTACAAAATTTAACTAATTAAATTTAAAAATTAAAATATATATAAAATTATTAATCTTAAAAGACAACATTTTGATTATAAAACTTGGGATAAATTTTTGATTGCAAGATAGGTATGTGTATGCTTGGCCATGGAAGTACCACCAACTATGAGAATCGTTCATGTGCTTGTTTCGAAGAGCATCCAAACCACAATCATTGGAGCATTCAAAACCCACGAACTCAACCCTCATTGCATCACGTCGGTCACGATCAGTGAAGAGTCTGCAAAGTGCTGCCTTGTACCATTGAGCCACTTCCCCATCTGTATGGGGAACTCTTTTGTCACAAAAAGGAGTTGGGCACCATAGTATTTGGGACTTAATACAAAGGCAAGAAGATGCAGTGGAGTGATCATTTTGTTCCATCTCTCTACAATGATTTTGTGTAGTTCTTTGAAGAAGTTTTTTTAGGATCTTGTTCTTTTGCATTGATGATGACTTTCATCTTCTCAATCATTGAGTCGATGCCATCATATAATTCACCCAAACAATGCCTATCCATGTTAGTATAATGGATCATGATCAATATGGGCTTAGTGTAATTGAGGAAATACTCAACACAATCCCACCAAATGTCATCTAGGATCATTTGCTTAACCTTTGTTGCCCTTGCAGTGCTAGATTGCCTCCATATGGACCAATTAGGGATGATGATCATGTCAGAGAATGCCTCGCCAACCTTCACAATTTGTCTCAACACAATTGTGTTGGAGGCAAAATGGGTCTCAACAACTTGTTTGAAAATCAAAATAAAATAAAATTTAAATTTAAAAATATTATTGAAGTGAAACATGTTTATTATTTAACTTACCTTCAACAACTCCAATTTTAAGAATGTTCTAAATATGCCTTGTGACATACGGTGATTTGTGATGAACATTTGGATGTCTTCGACCGCAACATACACCTGTTTAATCCAATCAATTTTGTTGTCAATTTTTTGTAGCATTGGGTTTAGGGAGTGGACACACAAGGTGTCCAAAAAATGTGTGAATACTGTTCCTCAACCAATAACCTAGCAGCCCTACAATTTTTTGCATTGTCTATTATAACTTGCACAACATTTTGAGGGCCCACTTCATCAATAGCTTGACAAAGAATGTTAGCAATAAATGCACCATCTTACCTCTCCTTCACAATCCATTGCTCTTAAAAACATTGCCCCGTTAGGGGACACTGAAATAACATTGATCAATGGGTGATTTTTTGCATCTTTCTATCCATCAGAAAGGATAGTCACCCCTATTTCAATCCACGAATCCCTTATGGGCTTTAAGGAGTCCTCTACAAATTTCACCTCTTTATCTAATAAGGTGCATCACACCTTCTCAAAACCTAGGCCCTTATACCCTTTTGGAGCCTCATTACTAGATTTCACCATTTTTTGCCAATATGGTGAGTGAACTACATTGAATGCCAATCCATTCACATAAACACATCTCGCGATGTCTTGATCGGCAATCTTTGTAGCCTCATTTTGAAATGCCATTTCCAATGGTCCCTTTGATCTCTTCTGTGTAGAGGCCACATGTTGCTCTTTAGTTATGGACATAAATGGATGGCTCTCTATAGGTTGAAAAGGAGAAGGCAGTGTAGGGGCTTCATCCCTCAAGATTGTTTCTTCATTCGTCCCTCGAAATTGTTTCTTCAACAAAGGATGATTTGATCTACGACCTAGTGCTTGGTTTGCTTTTTCTTGCTTTTCAATATATGCCAATACTTGCATTTCTAGAATGCTTTTACCATTTTCACTTGGACAAAATTTGATGCCTAGTCCATGGATCTTGCACAAATGGCCTTTCACTTGACTATATGAGCTCAAATATCTAACTTTACAATGACCACAAATCCAAACATAACCTCCACCACTTGGAAGTTGTACCATTTCAACATATTTCCAAAGGGGAGAGTTTGGGTTCGTTTTGAAGCGAGATTGGCTTGGGGAGCTAGAAAGGGTTGCCATTGTAATAACTAAGGCAACAAGTTCAATAAACAACACATTTAAAGAATTGAAACTAATGAAATTTGAAAACAAACAAATTTTAATATATAAATACAACTTATTAGTTAATTCATTTTAAAAAATTAGGCATGTGTTATAGAACCTAGAAGAATGAAAACAAACCAAAAACTTCAAAACAAAACAAGAGAGTTCATTTGTAAAAGAATCTAAATAAAAACAAAAACTTCAAAAACCTGCCTCTTTTGAAGAAATCATCCTCTATGACCTTCTTCGCAACAAATGAACACTTGCAAATGTGTAGGAATACCGCAACCAACTTCAAATGTTCAACAATCAATCTTCAACTCTATTCGTGCAATGGCAAGCAACAAAATAAGTTCAGTGATGGAGGATTTTTTTTTGTTTTTTCATTCACAATATGATAAATGAGTTTGCTTTTGCCTATTATGTGTTATATCACTCATAATTTAGGGTTGGGGGGCAAATTAGGTTTTTCTAAGTTAAAAAAAATTTGACGCTTGGGCGTGAGCGGCTCAATTTCTTCTTGGGTCCCCTATGGGTTCGGCAAGGCTGGATCCATAGTTTGTGGGCTGGACCCTCTTTGAACCCTCGAGGGATTGGACCCTGACCCCAAGCCCGGGTTAGATTGGATCAGGATCACCCCCCCTGCTATGAATTGGTAACATAGCTTTTACACATGCAATACTAATCGAATAAAAAAACTAAAAATATGAAGCAATATCTTTACAAACCAATGAATATCCAATTAATATTTATTTCAGTTCTTATGGAAATCATGATGATAACTAGTATATGGATACAATTATCAAATTGTTAGCTATAACTTTCCAATACTAATGGGTACCACATTAATGAGTAAAATATCAATGATAACTGATGTAAATGAACATCAAAATGTTATAATATAATAATAACGAACTCAACTCCTCGATCGTAAATTAATAGTATTATCATACTATATGGGTCCATAAGAGAGTATAACGATATAATAGTAACTTAACTCACAAACTGACATATCCATTCAAAATAATATTAACACAATACTACCTAACACATCATACAGGTAGTCGACATTATAGCTCATCACATTATACTTCACAGTGTTACACTTAGTATTAAATGCCATCACCATGGAAATAATAAAACTGAAAGTTAAAACTATTGGCATTTCTCCCTTAGCTAAAGCTGTTGAACGATATGAACATTTCATCATTTAAAGACACATAATGGTATAGATTAGAGAGGGATAACACACTCAAACATCGTCACTCATTGACTGTTTATAGCAAAATAATGCTCTCAGGGATTGACTATAGCTTTGAAGTTTGAATTTCTATTCTCCCTAGAAGCTTCTATGAATTTGGTAATTGAATGTTTTTAGGCTTTTGAGGAACCCTATTGATTAACCATTGAAATTCTTAGTGCAGATCAAGTTCAAGTTGCCTGAATATTTTGTAGTGAAATCTGATGGTTTTGGAAGAGAAAATCAGTTATAGGAACACAACTTTTCAAATATATGTTAACATTTCTTAGAAAAAGCTAGCAGATTTTAAACCATGCAATTGTTGAAAGTTGAAACCATATTAAAATATAACACCATGATTGCTGCAGCAATCGTAACTATTTGATTGATAAAACAATCTAAAATAGAGTGGCAACTTGTGCAGAAATTACAGTGCTTTCATAATATTTTCTACTTTATAATAATGCTGTTCAAAAAGACAGTAGTCTCCAGAAATCAAACACACCAGTCTAGGTATGTATCCAGGAGTAAACAGAAAAAGATGCATTAGGTCTGCTTTATGATATAATATATTTCCAGCCCATCCAACATAGGAGAAACATCACTCAACAGTCAGAACAAAACAGCAGGTAGGAGAAATTTTTTTTCATGCCAACAGCTTCAAAAAGATGAAGTTTTTGAGCATGTTTGTTAGAATTTTTTAAGGTCTGAAATGCTGCCAACATAGGATAGCTCATGCAGCAATGTGTAGAAGGAAAAGGTGCTTTAAAAGGCAAATGTCAATATGTTTTCAAACAGTTGCCAAAAGATTAAAAATAATTTTTGATGCACGGTGGGTTTTATGTGGCATTGTTAAACATTAAACCTTCACTTTTTTGCTATATTCTTATATGTTAGTGTTGAACTTAAGAGGCCTGCGATAAAACCTTAACTGCAAGTCTGGTTGTTAGTGAAATCCGTGAATAATAACAATAAAAATAATAATAGCTGGCTAGCATTCTCCCTCTCACCTTGCACAGCAGTAGAGGCTGGAGGTCATAGGGATCCTCCTTATAAGTCTCTTGCACAGCTAGATTCTGATAGCTTTTGTAATTTTGTAGGCTTCTTCTTAGATGCCTTATTCAACTATCAGTTATCACAGCTATGGAGAAAGTGGAGGGGGACCATTTTACACTACTATGCCCTTGAGGTCTAATGGCCTAAATAGAAGGTAAGGAAAATGCAGCCAAGATAACCAGTTTTTCTAAAAATAAAAAAAAGTTGAAGTCTATAGCCACCAAGTACTGGAGGCTTGCCACTCATATAAACTTCCCGATGAAAGTCACTTGCATTTATTGCTAAAGGATGAGAAGATCAATTAAAAACTATAGACTATTAAGCAAAGCAAAAAGGTAGGTGTAAAACTAAACACTGCATCTTATACCAATATCCTCACAGTATAAGAGGAGATGAAGCTATGATATAGAACAGGAATATTGATCAAAATTAAAAAAAATAGAGAAATAGAACTCTACAAAAAATGATCCAGCCACATAAGGATTCCCAAAAACAACTCTGAAAAAAATGATGTGGCAAGTGACTTACCTCAAGATCCTACACAAATTGAGTTGTGCTGTCAACAACGCCCAATGAGGATGATGCAGAGTTTGTGGGATTTGCCACTTTACGCCATCTGTGTTGGAATGGTCATAGGTGGCGCCTTCTTTTCCTTATGCTAGCATCATCCCCTCCCAGCATCTCCTTGCACTTGGCCATCATCATGTAGGGGAGAGATCATTATTGGTAGCTGCCATTCCTCTAGCCAGCATAATCCTTAGTGCATGTATCCTAGTCCCTTGCCTCCTGTAATGCCTACCAGGAGTTCATATACTTGCCTCCCCTTCCTCTTTCTCTTCCACTCAAAGAAATAGCTCCCTTTTGAAACGAAGGCGCAGAAAATTAGAGAGCTTGTTGAATTCCTATGAGGAAGGGTGGGGCGATGGCTTGGAAATTGAGTGTGGAATTGGAAAAAGAATGAGAAGAAGACCAAGAGCATCCAAAGAATGAGGGGGAAGACAATATTCATGAAATAACCCCCGGCAAGGGCAATGACAGAGGTGTTTCTTTATCTTATGGGGATTGTCATAATTTATTCCAAAGGATCGCTGAAAGGTGAGGAATATTCCTCCCCAAATCTAAGGAGAACGGTGTTCATGAGGCAGTATGAGAGAAATATCTAATTGGGATGATGATATTTTCTCCTGTTGCTCATTGAGTGCGAGTTTTAATCTCCATCCAGACTTGAACTAAAATGGGAAAACCAATAAATAGTAAATTTATGATTAAAAATTGAAATTACGAAATCTAACTTTCCTAGTTATTTTCCAAATGCAAATAAATACATCAAATTAAGTATTATAAGAATTCATAAAATTTGGGATGTGACAGTTTTGAGTGTAGGAATCTAACATGTCTGTTGGGTGGCCAACAAAGGTCTTCAGTCCTATGTCCTCTGCAACTTTTTCGACACATGAAAAAGGTCTTCACATGGAATATATCTGAATATCATCTGACTGATGTGCTCGAAAAGTAAATTATATTCATTGAAGCATATGGTAGAATACACGATTCTATTTGATTCTCTTAGCGAGGAGTGCAGGCCTTAGTATTGATAGAATACATGATTCCATTCGATTCTCTTAGTGAGGACTGTAGGCCTTGTACTATCTATTCATTGAAAATCTTAGCTTTTGCAAACCAATCAAACTCAAGAGTATAAAATTCTATTCTAAGAATACAAAATCTATCAAGTTGTTACATGTCTTCATCAAGTCTTCTGTGCATATGATCAGCAAATCCATTTTTTATTTTATCAAAAATGTCCTATCATCTCAGTGTTTGACTCTCCAACCTCTTCAGCAAAGTCTTCGAACTGATGTTGATGACAGGATAAACTAATTATACAACCAATTTTACTAACTTTGAGAAGATTGCATCTTAAATGATCAGGCCACCAATACTTACTGAACCTGGTAATTTGCAAGTTAAGAGTCCAAGCATCTTTTACCTTTAAAGAGCTAGGAGCTTTCATTAAGCCAAATTCTTGCAGAAGTATTTCATCAAAATTTGTATATCTATGATTCCAATGGTCTCTTATCAAGCCTCTAAGTTCATCAAGCCATTTGTTAGGATACCAGCAATGTATTATACCTTCTAGCAATTCATCTGATAGAATTGGCTCTTCCTTGTGCTACATCCTTATTTGGCATTCTCTTCAGCAAATCTCTCATGGCTTGACTATCTGTTTTGACTGTAAAATGTTCAGGCTTGAGATAGATTTTAAATTTCTCTACGCTTCTTTTGACTGCTAGAATCTCTTTCTCATAGATGTGATTCTGAATTCTGTTTCTGTAAATATACTTGATTGATTTGTAGCCACAGTTTTCTTTCTTTCAATTGGAGAATACCTGAGTGAGAACTGCAGACCATGTGGCATCAGATGCATCAATGTAGAGGACCAATGGAATTCCTTCTTGTGGCATTTGGGCTGGAACATGTTTGTCTGATCATTTGGACTGCTTGGGTAGCTAAATCATCCCTTGCTTTACCTTTAACCTTGAGCACATTCTGCATTCTTTGCCTAGTGTGTATATATACGGTGTCTCCCTAGTATCTGTCTTCTATTTTGAAAAAGAAATGGGGTACTTGTACCGGTATCAATACCAGAACTAGTCTCTTGGAAACCTTGGTATAAGCATGTTTATTTCCTTTGCATCTGATTTTCCATGTCCTTCCAGTAAGTATTTTTATCCGAGGGGAACTTAAATACATCTTTTTCAGTAAATATATGTTTTATTCCAGTAATGTATTATTGAATGAGTAACATAGATTCATTAAATTCTGCACAAGCATCTGTGAATATTTGCAACAAACATTTTCTATGAAATTAACTTGAATGTCAGGTGTCATTAACTTGATTCTAAAAGTTCAATTTGTAGCAAATATTACTCTTTCACTCTTTCCTCTTTTTTGACATTAGATAGCAGACATTTTATGGAAGCTCAACCTTGACAGAAATTCCATGAATAAAATTGCTACAGTTTACTGAAATCAACTATCTATATTTGAGGCATAGCATTCCACTATTGCTGTCTTGAATCAGATTATTTCCTTCCAATATCTGAGCACATGTTCTCTTTTGGGTTTGAATGTATGAGGCCTGTTGGTTCTGTATTTAAGATATACTTGGCGTATTCCCATTCAAAATCTACTTTTAAGCTTACATTCTCCTCAGAGATTACATTTTATTCATTTATTCTGGAATTTAGTACCTAATTTGGAAAAAATATTTTACAGTTAATGATAGAGAGGGATAGGGCGATGGAGGTTCCTTCCGAACAGAAAATGCAGAGACAACAATCACTTGCAATAGAGCATGATCAACAGTATAAGGCTGCTCTTCAGAGGGCCATTACACTGAGAGTGCCAGATGGATACTCTAGCTATGATCCGCCAGTGGATATGGTCTTTGATGAAAATTATGATGAAGGTGCTCCTCTTTTAGATGAACAGGGGGAGCAAATTTCAGAAAAATTAGACACTGGTGAGCCTTCATTCAGTGGAAAAGCGACGAAGGAAAAAAGCAATTGGGATGGGCTTAAAAAACTTCTTGAAAAGAAAGCAGACGATGATAACACTGTTAGATAAAGTGTGTATGATGCTTTTATTCATTTTCTGTTTTCGTTCATTGTACATTTGATGAGTTGCTTTTATCAATTAAATAATTTTTTAATTGTTTTAGCTTTATTCCTTATTAATAATTATGATTTAAGCACACACAAATAAGCTGGTTGTATTCTATTTAATTTGTTAGTAGGTTTTAGGCCTACGATGTAGATGTTAAATCTCTATGTCTGCAGTACGCATGCATGTGTATTGTGATATATATGTTTGGTTGTTCATGTCAAGTATGAGTAGGGCTGTGGGTTATTTGTTAGTTTCGTTAAAAATATCATATATTTGAGTTTTATAAATTGTTTTATAGATTATCAAAATAATAATATAGTAAAATAAGATATCAACATATTTTGAACCACACTTTGCACCTAATTAATGTGATTTATTTTTACATTTAAATGTAGGATTTATTTTATTTTATTTTTTGTTTTCAAGATAAAAGACTTACGAGAGGCTTAATCTATGATGGAAATCATGGAAAAATATTCCGAATCTAATTTTATTTTATTTTAATTCTTGGAGATACCTCTAAGGGGGGGTCCTTTAGCCCCTTTAGGTTAGAGCCAAGGTCTTAGGGGTATGCATTTTGTCAAAATCCGTTGGGACCACGATCCCCGCCTCATCCCTTTTTAGGCGTTGGGGCCTTTGCACTTAATAAGACTTGATCCCTAGTGGGCTCATTTAGAAGCTTTCAACTTCACTAGACCAAGAGTCCATTGACAAACAGATATAATTTTAATATTTAGCTAATTTGTTTTTATAAAAGTTATTTTATTTTTATATTATTTACACATGAACTATTTTTATCTATTCAAAGAGGTATTTTATAATTTTAGTTTAAAATAAAAAATATTGGTTATGTTTTGAAGACAATTAATATTTTTGAAATAATTATAAAGGTAAATATGTAAATAATATTTTCTTACATTAAATATTTTTGAATAAAGTGTATTTGTTCATGGTAATGTTTTAATAAATTTAGAAAAATAAAATAAATGTCTATGTAAAAGAAGTTGGTGGAATATCATAGATGGAGTAAAAAATATGTGCTTTGAAAAATATATATGATATCTTTTACATAGATTTATTTATGATAAGTATGCTAGTAATGTCTAGGGGTATTGTATTTTCTTTACATATAATATGAAACGTTTGTAAATCATCTAAATATGTAATATAAATAAGCTTAAATGAAATAAAGAATCATATATTTATCAAAATGTGTCATAGATATCACATAAAATGTGAAATAATGATACTTAGAATGAAATTTGTGAAATATACATAAGCTTAAATGAAATAAAGAATCATATATTTATCAAAATGTGTCATAGATATCACATAAAATGTGAAATAATGATACTTAGAATGAAATTTGTGATAAGTACAATACATTATTAATCTTCTATTTTTTTTTTTCCCACAATGTTTGATGTGGGAAGCTATTTCTGTTACTTTGAATATTTGTAGTGGTAAATGTCAAACCAAATTTTTAGTTCTTTTTAAGGACTTTATGCAAGATATAGTCACAAATTGTAATTTAGCTCTTTATTATTATTATTATCATATGTTAATTTTGATTTTTGAAAAAGTCAAACCTTGTGATTTGTGTAGTGTTAATGCCCAAGTTTATAAAGTAATTAATTTGTGTGTTTCTGTTGTATTGGTGTAACTAACATTGTAGGTGGAGTTTTGTTTTCATGAGGTACCTTCAAGCATTGTGAAACTCAACCATAACATATGATGGTGGTTTTAGTGGGGCATTGCAAAATTTGTATATTATATCTTGAATATACTTGAGAGTTTGATTTATAAGACTTGCTTCTATCCAAAGTTTGGATGTGAACATAAACTTTTCATTCTCAACAATTAATAACTCCATAAGAAGGTTATTATTTTGACTTTCTTTTGGGCATTGACATTTACTTTGGTTGTGTAGTTATGCAAAATAGATTGTATTAATTAATGAAATTTTGCTCTAATTTGATTATGCACATTATCATTTGTGGTGAACAAATGAATACTATTGTCAAATTTTGTATTGGTGGTTCTATCTATTCCATTTTTTTTTTCTGTCATTAATAACTTCTAATCATCAATTATTGAATTTACATCTCTTAGATTTGAGAGAAGTTGACAAAACATGTGTCCTTGTTTTCTATTTGTCAAAATAGTTTATCCAAAATAATAATTGTTGTTAATTCTTACCCAATAGTTTTACACATTTGTAATTATCATGTGATGGTCTATAACTAATAGAAGGCAGTTATTTTGAATCTCCAATCAGAGTAATAGAGATGCTTCCAAAACTCATGTTTAAATTTTTAAGAAATGCTCGATAAAGTTGAGTTGAGTGGGGCCCATTGTCCATATCCTCATGTAATTTATATATGGTAATTGACATATCTTTGAAGCTTTTTCACAAACAATGTAGATGAATTTTGTGCATGATGTATGTTAATCACGTCGTATCTATGTCATGGGTGTTGTTGATACAAATGTTCAAGTTCATGGAGAGGTTTTTGTTTTAACTATGGTTCTAACCAATCACATTTTTTTGGAAAAAGTTTAGAATTAAGTCATATTTTTTAAAAGTAAATCGCCAACACAAATATAATTTGAACACCTAAAATGACATGTTTTGAATTTATAATAATATAATCTAATAGATTATAATTATTATAATTTTTTTATTTTATTTTTTTATTACTATTGTAATTTATGTTTGTAATTTTTTATTTAAAAATAATAGTATAGATATAGTTTTTATAGAAATTATAAGTATGATTGAATTATTGAATAAAAGTTAAAAAAATGAGGTTGAGGGGTCTCTACTTTTAATAAGATATATTTTTTTAATATTTTTTTTTTGTATTGATGATATTTTGTTCTTTACATTGGAGATATATACATAGCAGCTCTATACAATATTAACTACCAGCTTTATATACACTTACCTACACATTGGCTGTAAACTTCGATCCCTCTTATCAGCTATAGCTACCATACATCAATATCAGCATATAGTTTTTAGCATCCAGAAATTTAAATACATTAGTATCAACATACAGATTTCAGCATCAGGATATTTCCATTTTTACATATTTGCTATCCCTTTATCACTGTACATATATCCGATCTGTAGGAGTACAAGACACTTTCAATATCACATATATACTAAGCATTTCTTCCATGTTCATGCTCCTCAAACTATAGGATGGTGCTCAACTGCCATCAATTCTTCCTCGTTGGGTTCTATAGGAGAATGCTCAGCCATTTTATTGAACTCCTTTTGAAATTTCTCTAAAGCCTTCCTGAAGATATCTAAGCTGAGTTGCTCATGCTACCATGTATGCCCGAACTTGACCTCTTCCTGAGTGATGTGAACAGTGCCATTGCTTAGCAGCCTAAAAAATTTCCTTTTTGAAACCTCCATAATCAGTGTGATTTGCGAAACAATGTTGCAATATGTGAGTCCTTTTGAGTACTCAGTAAGCACCCTTCTGGATCCTCCATATTTCTCCTCATTTCTTGCCTTCCACACATGCCACAAGATTTCATTAGAAAAACATAACTAGAACATAACATATACTTTATCCAATTTAAAATTAGGACCCATAATAATAAACCTCCAATTGATCCCCCCATGATTATTCCAGATATTGAGATTATTCCAGATATTGAGATTATCACAAAACAAGTGCCAAATTTCTCTGGCATATAAACAGTCAAAGAAAATATGCTTAATCATTTCAGGTACCTTGCATAAGCTGCACAATTCAATGTCAGTATTCTTGCATTTAAATGGTAATCTTTGTAAAGTTAGCAACCACCTAAAGCATGCCATCTTAGGCTCACAAATGTTAGACTAGATATTCATATTGTGCCAATTCTTTTCAGGGATGTTGACATCCCAACACCTATTGCCATGATCAATAACAACATTGGCGTTCATTAAAGTCAAGTAAATCATTTTAGATTTAATATTCATTAAAGGAAAGTTACCAATCCATTTAAGGTCAAGGTACTTTTCATTATTCTGGTTACAAGCAATAGGGAAGATCAACTCTTTACATGCCTCTCTTATTATAGAGTATGTCCTCCAATTGGAGCTAGGTAGGTCATACTCTATACTAAGAGCTAACCAGTCTTTTAACTTCCCATTATCAATTATATTATTGAAGGTTTGGATACCTTTCTGGGCCCAACTCTTGGTTGAGTAGCCTTGTAGAAGGGCAAGGGGCTTGCCCTTATGCTGTAAGTTACACCAGATTGATTTATGTACAAACAAAAGATTATTATTATTTTCAGTGAAATGCCCATTAGTTACTTTGTTTCTGACAAGTTCCCAGGCCTTCCATAGAGTTTTGAAAACATTGGAACAAGCAAGAGATATAGGTTGACTCCTAGTAAGCAAGTCACAGAATGGTAGCAATTTTTAGGATTTTGCTTTCCTTGGTTACCCCATTTGAATATTATTCCTCACAAGAATTTTCCATGGCTTCATGCCATCTAAAGCTTTTATTTTCCATTTTGCAGCCAGAGCAATTCCATGAATCCTTAAGTCTTTTAGACCAAGACCCCAAGCCTTTTCTCTAAGCAGCACCAGTCCCATTTGACTGAGTGTTTTTTCCTTTGTTTCTTCCCATCTGATTTTTTTTCATTTAGCTAACTTGAATATTTAGTATGGAAAAAAAAATATTTTCAATAAATATTATTTGTTTTAAAATTTAAAGTCAAGTTTATTAAAAATGTAATAGCTTTGAGGGGCATCCACTTTATTTCTTAATTATTTATCATTAACAAAAACAAATTATACCTTTTTGGAGAGGAATCTCTCTTCTAGTGCACTATTTTTTTCATTTAAAAAAATAAATTTTAGTATTTTTTTGAATTTTCAATCAATTTTATACTTAATTATAAGGACCTACTTGTATTGAATTGAAAAAAATAGTAAAAATAATTTAAATATGAAAAAACTACATTATCATATTCTAGGCTCCAAGACCTACTATGTGAGGGGGAAAACCATAGATGCAAACAAGATAAACATGCTTGAAATTATAATCTAAACTAAGATTAAAAACACTAATCTCTAAGATTTAATCCTACACTTACGAAATGAAACTAAGCTATTGAGAACATATTAGGAAATCCTACGATTACCAAAATGAATTAAAAAAAAAGCAAAGTGTTGCCATCCCATATTGAAGTGCATTCACTTGATATTGGATTGCTCATGTATCACTGCGAAGCATCCATAGTTTGTGTGCAAAACTTGAAGAATGATGTTGATATTGGTTGATCGAAGAAATGTTGAAGCTCTAATGGTGGTTGTGAATGTCGACAGTACTTTGTTGTGCAAATGATGTTGACTCTTCAATCCCTTTTTTGTGAGGAAAGAGGTTTATTATAAAGAAAATGAGATTCAAAACAGATGATTAGGATTAAACAATGTTGAGTCAAGGTCAACGGTCAAAAGGTGTTGAGGGGATTTAGACATGAATAGATTGTGCAAAGTTGATTGCACAATTTGTGTGATTGAGAAATAGATTGAATAATTAGTGTGATTGAGAAATAGATTGGTTAGTTAGGAATTAGATTGCTCTGTCAGGCAATCGTAATTTGCTCAATAAAAAATGGATTGATATGCTAGGATTATATGGCTTAGCTAGGAAATTGATGGCTTAGTTAGCAAATTAGATTGATTAGTCAACAATCGTATTTTGCTCAATTAGAAAGTGGGTGAGGAAAATTAATTAATTAATTTAATTAATTAATTCCTTTTTTGGAGTTGCACGTGCAAATCAAGTTTGACATTTGCAAACAAAGTTGCATTAGTTTGATTTGATTTTTGATGAATGATTTGAATAGTTTGATTTATTTATTCAAATTTTGGAGGGAAAGTGTCGTAATTAAATTATTATGATTTAATAATTCAATTAACTTAGGAGAATAAGGTGATTTAGCGACGTAATTAAATATTTGGTGTTTATTTAATCAATCAGGATGAAGTAAAGTGGGATTAGGACTACATTAAATAAGTGTATTTTATTTAATTGGTCGAAACGATAGAAATGTTAATTAATTAAATAATATTGTTTTATTCAATTAATAGCAGAATTAGGGTTTTTTAGGACTATTAAATAAATGAAATTTATTTAATTAGTCGAAAATGATGAAAAAGTGAATTAATTAAATAATGTTGTGTTATTCAATTAATAGAGGAAATTAGGGTTTTGGATGCTGTTTGATGTCATTTACAGTGTGTGATAGGTGTTAGGTCAATTTCACATGTCTACATTTTGCCCCTCTTTGATACAAAGTACTCATTGCTTTGTTTCAAAGACTCTGTTTTTAAGATTAAGTTTTTTGAAAAAAATTTATGCCCCATCGTGCCTCGACGTTCAGTGAAATGATGGTAGGACTCTATGCTTCCCCCTTGAGAGGTTGGCCAAATTTTTTGAGTTTGAGGTCAGGGTCACGACCCTGTTCTATTTCAGTTTGAATGTGTTTAGGACGAAGAATAGGTTCATAGGTCCTTCATTTCTTGTTTCG
This sequence comes from Sequoia sempervirens, assembly GCA_007258455.2. Taxonomy (NCBI): domain Eukaryota; kingdom Viridiplantae; phylum Streptophyta; class Pinopsida; order Cupressales; family Cupressaceae; genus Sequoia; species Sequoia sempervirens. Next base: position 170,068 of record VDFB02352304.1, on the reverse strand, counting down.
ATGTTTCTAGGAGCTTCTAATTTGAAAGTAGGAAGGTTCCCTAATTAAAAATTAGGGTTTCCTAGGTGAAATTAGGGTTTCTTGAGTTTTAATATAGGTAGTTAGGCTTCTAATTAGCTCATTTGTTCTTTGACCCTATAGCCAATTCTTGTCTCTAGATTTCCCATTCTATCAGTTGTCAAGGATTTAGGGAGCCCCATATTATTCTGACCTGGTTCGAGAGTTCAAACGGCCTGCATGAATCGATGGTCCGGTATGTACCTTGTGGCTTCTCGTTTTCATCTTGTTATGTTCTCGTATTGCGTGTATAGTTTCTTGAGTCAATAGCGAAGTTCTGGTGATTTTAGAGCATATGCATCATTTTTCTTGCATTTGCTAGGTCAAAAGATGGCATTTGACCTTAAAACCCTTGCCCTTGCTATACAACCTCACCTTTGACTTAAAACCTTGCATTTGTTTCATGCACTTGCTCTAAAACCTCGCTTCTACTCTAAAACCTAGCTTTTGCTCTAAAACCTTGCTTCTGCTCTAAAACCATGCATTTGATTGCTGTTTTACCTATTTCCTTGTACTTTCCAAAGAACTTCACACTTTCTCTAAACCCTTGCATTTGATATTCTCACCCTTGCTTTAAAACCTCACACTTGACATAAAACCTCGCTTTTGTTTGCTATTTTTTTGAGCATCTGCTCTAAACCCTTGCATTTTCCTTAAACTCTTGCATTTGCCTTTAGCATTTGCTCTTAACTTGTGCACTTGCTCCAAATCCTTGCATTTTCTCTTGTTTCATTTGCGTTTGACATAGATCCTTGCATTTGCAAGTAGCATTTGCTCTGAACCTATGCACTTGACTTAAACCCTTGCATTTGATTCATGCACTTGCTCTGAACCTCTGCATGTGCTTTTGTTTCATTTAAACCTTGCTAGCATTTGCTTGTTTTTCATCGTGTTTTGTGTCATTTTGTGTTGCTTTACATGTTCAAAGTGAAACCCTAACATCATGGGTTAAAATGATTGTAGGTGGTCCTCAAACCACAACAGCCGAGGGAGAAACGACCTCAGGAATTGTTTAATCCAATTGCTCATTTCAGTGTTTTGGAGCGAGACTTTCTAGATGTAGTTGTACTTCATTACATCTATTACATGCCTCCCATCCAGACTCACACAACAATGATGACTGTGCTTGAGGAGCAGTGGCATTCAAAGATGTCCTCTTTTCATTTGCTTACAGGAGAGACGACTGTTACCCTCGAGGATGTGTGGAGGATACTCCGCCTTCGTATTCATGGTGAGCTTGTTACATATCATGTTCGACATGGTACCTGCGCCATGCGACGTGTGTTAGGTTTTAGACATTTGGAGGTGCCCCAGTCAGAGATTGATCTATTTGAGTTTTCTGGTAGTGCAGGCCTTGTTTCGCTTGTCCTATGTGGTTTGATTTCATGACTAGTTATTCTTGATAGGAGAGGTCGGTAGTTTCCTATGGGTTGGGGTGTATGCATTGAGAGTATGTTCGAGCATGGGACAAGGTATGCTTGGGGTCCGTGACTTCTTGCCCACCTTTACAAAGATATGCACGAGGTTGTGTATCGGGGTGGGAAATCTATTTCTACAGGTGTTTCTCTTTTGCATGTTTGGTCCTGGGAGCACATTATAGTTGCTCGACTTGACGAAATACATGATCATATTCCTGATGATCCGTACTCATATCATTATGGAGATTTCATGCACTATACCTTTCCCGAGGATCTTCCCTATTAGCGTCGTGTTTTCGATGAGATGCTAGATTTTGTGTGGAGACCTTATATGGGTTGTGAGGCATGGCCGAAGGATCCAAAGCATCTTGTTTACTATCGACAGACCCGATGGTTGATTGGTCGTTCTTATTCTGTGCTAGAGCGTTACTTACCTGACTGATTATGTCATTAGTTCAGAGAGAGACAAGGCCGGGTTCTTGATGCTTATGAGTTTCGGTTCAGTTAGACCACTAGGGAGGTCCATGTATGGGGTCTCCAGGTAGATATAGATATTGTTGTTGCTGAGTTCAAAGCACTCCCCCTAGTTGGCTGGGTTGGTCGGTTGGTTTAGCAGATCCAGGTACTACTCTTGATTATGATCAGTGGTGGTTACGACGTAGGCCATTGAGGTTCATTGATCTTGGGGGTGATCCCGCTTTGGACAGAGCAAGTATTACAAGTTGTCACGAGGAGAGACAACGTATTGAGCTTCTTATAGAGCAGTTGGATAGGGCTCGACATGATGGGAATAGGGTGGTCAAGATGAGCACATGCCTTAGGTGTAGGGTCATGGAGAGGTTCCGGGTCCTCCTCCACCACCTAGGGATGGAGATATACTGTTAGCCTAGATGACTACTACTAGAGACACAAAGATAGTGCGGTGAAAGGCCGTAGAGGTTCAGGTAGACATTTTGAGGGTCGAGCGGGATAGTGAGAGCGGTTGACGACATGCTACAGAGGCTCAGGTACAATTTCTTACGACAAAGAGAGATACTCTTAGGGCAGAGCATGATAGTCTCAGAGTAGGGTGGGATCATTTTGTACAGATGGCCACATGCTATCAGACCTTATATGATGCTACTATTCCTAGGGGTGCTCAACATCCACAGTTCAGAGAGCCTAGTGCTGCAGGCGATGGTGGTGTCAAGGAGGGCACAATCACTCTATTAGATAGTCTGATCTAGCTGGTGGTCTGCATCTTGGTCTATAGGGTTCTTTCCTTCCTATCAGGCAATTTTACTTGATCCTTATGTTGTTTATTGCTCAGAGACATATTGTAGACATGTGTTTTGTATATATATTCATCGGCCCAGTTGAGGCCTCATGTATATGTTATGATTTTCTATTACCCTATCACACTTGTTTCATTGATTATGACATACTTATGATATATATGAGATATACCTTCTTCGATTCAACTTCATTTTATGCTTCATGGATGATCATGTATGATGATGTATGTTTATGTATGTTTTTGATGTATGCCTATGATATGGATGGATGAATCATACTTTGGTTCATATGATGTTTTATTATGGATGATCGATATACCATTGTGAGATATGTTGTTTATGTGATGATATGGATGGATGAATCGCACTTTGGTTGATATGATGTTTTATTATGGATGATCGATATACCGTTGTGAGATATGTTTTTTGTGTGATGATATGGATGTATGTCCCATACATGTTAAATGATGTTTTTATTGGTTTATTATCATCATGATATGTATTGACGACATTGTGGATGTAGGATATATATGGTACTAATGATATTGCTATGCAAGATGGATGTTAATTAGAAGAAATATCAATGATGGATAGAAATATGATGTTGTTAGTAGTTGATGAGTTTCTTTTGCTTTGCTTTGGAGACTTCATAGTTTTGAACAATCCTATTTGATGTAGCAAAAAAATACGATGCACCAGGGTATTAATGACCAAGGTGACTTTGTATCTATTCCATGGACTTTGACTCTACAAACAAAGAGTATCTTTGCTCATACCAGACATACAAAAACTTTGTTTAAATTATATATTCAGGTTGTGCTAAAAAATTTTCAGACCAATCACACAGAGAGGTATAGAACACCTAACATGCAACTGCTTCACAAATTATTTCAACACAACTTTCATATACTCAATAAAGCAAGTATTCACCATGGTAGTTTTACAAAAATATCTTACAGAAAATCAAAACGATGCTCAATTTCCCCCATTCCTTCTTCTCTAAATCCTTATGGACATCCTTGAGAGATCCTGGGAATGAGTCAATAAAATAAACCATAAAAATAAGACTACAAAAAGATAAAAACAAAGTTGCAATATCACTTGCCATATCTGTTTGAGGTTTCAAGACTATTATCTGTTGTTGATGATGTCTATTGTAGGAACAAATCTGTTAAGGCATATCTTAGGATGTTGGTGAATTGTCAAGAAGATAGGTAGTTGATACTTGGCTTTGTTTTTGTTTATTTTACGATCAAATCTTTGCGATTTTGAAGGTTCTAGCTTTTGATGTTTGTGTAGACATCCAAATTTTACCATTCCTATATGGTCAAATCCACCTCTTTTAACTGTTTATTTCATCAATATTAATTAAGTCACTTATTTAATTAATATTTCCCCTTTCCTAAAGTTTCCTAAAGCATTTAATTTTACTCCAAATCTGACCATTCCTATAAGGTGAAATCCACCTCTTTTATCCGTTTATTTCATCAATATTAATTAAGTCACTTATTTAATTAATATTGATGAAATAAACGGATAAAAGAGGTGGATTTGACCATATAGGAATGATCAAATTTGGATGTCTATGGTTTGTTTTGTCAAATGGTTAGTGCGACGATTTGTTTATTATGGGTGAACAGTTTGTTGTGGATTGTGATGACGGGATAAGTCTTTTTGATTTTTCTAAGATTTTTTATGAGGTTGCTTTTGTTGTTTTCAGGGGACTAACCTAGGGCCTTGGGGGCTCATCAAAGATAAGCCTTGCCTTCATTGTACATGTAGAGGCTCGTTGTTCACTTGGTTTGAATGTTTTTGACCTTTTCTTTTTTGTGAATGTTTTTTGAATTTTGTATGTTTTGACTAAGTTGAAATAAAGCATGATGGAAACCTAAGGGGACTGACCTAAGGGCTTGGGGGTTGTTAAGCCTTGCCTGCATTGTACACGCGAAGACCACGTAGTTCGATTGTTTGACTCAAAGCATAAACTATTTTTGGGTAAACAACATTGATAATCTAGATTGATATTCCACTTTTGTGTTTAGAGGATATGTTGCGGGAAATCTACTTGAAGTAGCTGTTGGGTTCAAGCAAATGTCGATAACTTAGATTATTTGAGTGAAGGAATAACCCAACAATGTTGTTTTGTTTTTGATGTTTTCAAATGTTTTTGATTTTTGTTGTTTTTTGATGTTTTTGATTTTGTTGTTTTCTGACCATGATAGGACACTTGAAGATCTAATCCACAACCAACTTCAGGAAGTTGTTCCCAGTTGAAGACAAGACAACTTTCCTCAATTAGTAACAAGCCATGGTTGGATACATGCTTTATTATGAAATGGATGGGTGGATGTTGTGGATAGTACTGATAGATAATGATGCGAGTCTTATTCAAACATAGTGCCTATTTGCCAAGTTTTCACTATGGTACCTGTTCTAGGAGCACCACAAAGTGGTTTTCATTGAAAGAACATTTTATTTTTCTTTACTCTATCTTTCTTTTTTTAATTTTTTGTATTTATCTTTTTTTAATTTTTTTAAATTTTTACCCTCTTGCTTGGGGTATAAGATACTGAAAACTTGGATTGATATTTCACTTTGTTTTTCTAGAGGATATGTTGTGAAAAATCTTACTTGAACTAGCCATGGGGTTCAAGCAACTATTGATATCTTAGAATTTTTGAATGAAGGAAAAATCCACGTTGTTGGTATCTTTGAAGGTTACCTTGGTAGTGTGTTGGTGGTACACCTTGTTGTTGGGATGAACTATTTTGAAGGTTACCTTGGTGGTGCGTTGGTGCATATACCTTGTTGTTGGGACAAACTGTATCAAAGGTTACCTTGTTAGTGCGTTGGTGGTATACCTTGTTGATGGGATAAATTGCTTCTAAGGTTACCCTAATAGTGCATTGGTGGTACACCTTGTTGATGAGATAAATTGGGAAGGGTACCATGTGGCATACCTTGTTGTTTGGATAATGCCTAGATCAAAACATGAGCTAGAAGACATAGATCAAGATTTATTCTGAAGCAAGAGGTAAGTACTTTTACCCCAGTGTTTAGCAATGATAGATTATGGGTTATCTTGTGATAGGATAACATGTTTGGATAGAGTATGCCCCTTTGGACAATGCTTCATGGCTTAGATAATGATGGATAGGATAGGATCAATGATAGTGACCCATGTCAAGATGTTTTCCATAAGCAAGTGTAAAGTGTACACCAAACATTTGTTAAGATCAAGGTAAGGTGAGTTTATTATGGATCAATTGAGATGCTTCCCCCTCAAATGACACACATAGATGCTCGATTCTTACACATGACATGTGTTTGCCAGGTTTTCACCATGGTACTTGTCCAAAGCGCCACCATAGTGGTTTTCACTGGAGGACGGTTTTTCTCTTGACTATTTTCTTTATTTTTTTAATTTTTTATTGATTTTTCGATGTCACACAAGACGCCTGTTTACTAGGTTTTTATCATGGTGACAATTTTTTGCTCATGTTGAACCACCTGGCAGTGCTGATATAGACACTGTTGGTGCTGATATGGTTGCTTTTCTGTCATGACGTGCCAACTATATCCTACTTGGATGAGTTGTTTTGCAAGAATATGAGCGCTTGAATGTAACCCTTGATAATTCTTATCTTCCTTGTCGAATCCTTATGATAAAGAGTTGTTGCCAACACATGGTCAATGTGAGATTTGGATATCATGGATGGTGAAATACATCAAGGGATACAAGATTTAGATGGATTGGTTGATAATTTGGAACCTTTTATTTTCCAAACTTGGGATGATGAGCAACAATGGGTGGATATGGATATTCGATTGGGACCAACGTCTTGATATACCTTGTAGGTTGCTCTTGAAGCTTTCTTTTGCATTGCTAGAAATTTTTGATGGATGAACTTCCCTTTTTGATTTTTCCCCATAGTTTCTTTGACTAATGGAGTTTGATAGGGATGAGTTTCTTGATTTTTCTTTTGCATCCATTTTAATTTTGCTTCTCCATTTTGTTTTATCGATTCTTTTGCTTCAATGACTTGTTCCTTTCTTTGATACAACTTTTTCTATTGTTTTTGGTCCCAATCAGAGGGTTGAAATATGTGTGGATGATGATTCATGATGTGGCTAGTTGTAGCATTGATAGCAATTTCATCATAAGGACTTGTTGTCACCTAGAAATGCACCCTATGCAAAGTTATAAAACTGAGCTTTCTAGAGAAACATGGGATCATTTCAATGCCGTGGGTCACCTATAGCTGAAATGAACCTCTAGAGAAGGCCGACTTCCTTTGTGTTATCACCTAAACTATCGATCTTTGTGAGGTAAAGGGAGAAGAAATACTTAAATATGAAAATTAAATCCTACGGTGACACACCAAATGATAAGAGCAATGAGACACTCAGGCTACACTTGAATACTGATGATGGATATGTTTCTGCACAACTAGATTTTTTGTAGATTATGCATACAAACGGGTTCGACATGCACATGCTTTCAAGAAGGAAATGCAGATTTTCACAAATTAAAAGAGCATATGCAATTAAGTGAACATAGTTTGTGGCCTACATAACACTACATTTTGTAAAGAAAGGCATGCTAACATGAAACAAAAGCTATAAGGAAAAGAAATATTTCACTAACTAGCTTGATGAATCACTAAAATGCACAATGCTTCACAAGAACCAGACGACAAAATGAACCATCAATGGTAAACAAGGTAAATTTTATATAACATGCTCCAAATTGAGTTACATAAATCTGCTGATCTAAGAGAGGACCGTAACAAGTCACACACTTCAGGAAAAGCATCAGGAGAACTCTCCTCTACAAGAAGGCAAAAATTCCATATATACAAAAATGATTTCGGCCCCTTAGGTCTTACAAAAATATCTAATTCTCAAAAGATATACTCTTAGATCCTTTCAGACGAAGTTACTTCTGCCCTCCATGCGTATCCTTGTTGTCCACTCTTGAATATCCTTTATCAGCTGACACCCCAACTGTCCCTGTGACTCATGGCCTCTCTGCACTCCTCCTCGTTTTAGATCTTTTGCCTGATATTAATTGCTGCATTCCCCGTGCCCGCCTTTGAATCCCCTGGGCTGAGCTGCATTGAATGCTCGTGACTTCAGAGCAGATCCGCGTTGATTCACATTTTGTTGATCTTCCTCTTGGCACCGGTCAAGCTGCCAACGATTCACTTATAGCCTCCTTTTGATTGATTGAACTCGTGTCACGCAACGCTCCTAGTTGGTCAAAAGTTATCCAGCCAGAATCACATCTCGGCGAGACACTATAACTGTCTCTTCAATGCGATTATGCCCCTCTGAAGCTATCGACATAACATGCCATTATCGATGAGAGCTCCTATCGAACTCGCCAAGTCATACCGATATCACTAAAACCATTGGCGAGACACAATTCCATTGTTGAGACATCATTTCAAATTACCCACTCTTGAGCGAAGGCATTATGTTTTGGTGGGACTTAGATCGATCGCTGGGACGTCACAACAATGACTCCTCTTTTCCCTGAAGCTCCAAGAACTCATTCGGTGAGACTTTCCTCTGATGGCATGGCCTCATGGTGAAACCACCCTGCTTTGGCGAGGACTTCTAATGGGCTCCCTCTTCTTTCGGCGATGAGTTTACTTTCTCTTCAGTCGGGGAGACCTTCCTAGGTCGGTGATCAATAGCTATTTCTCCTTGATCAATAAGCTCTTGGATTATATTTTTGAGTGTAACACATTATGATGTATCATGACCTTTGATTTTGTGGAACTTACATCGTTCATACAATCTATACCCAGGGGGTTTAAAGTTTGGTTCACCATAAGTTGGTCTGTCGTTGATTTTGATAAGGTCTTATTGTACTAGTTTTTGCATGATTACCTCTAAAGTCTCTCCCAAAGGGGTGAATTTCCTTATTGGTTGATCGTACTGTCTCTGTTGCCCTCCTTGATTTGTCTGCTCTTGATTTTTCTATTGGTTGTTCAATTGATTGTTTTGGTAACCGAGTTGATAGTTATTTTGTAACTGCAAGTCTATATCATCAATAGGTGTGTTCATTTGGTTTGGAAGGATGTTATAACCTTGTTGTCCAATGATGTTTGCTCAATCATAGGTGGGTTTTTGTTAAGGCCTGAACCCTTAATAACCATCGTGTGTATAAGGAGGGTTAAGTCCTTTTTGTGTGTTGTAGGTACCTTGAGGGTGGGGTGCACCTTGATATTGAACTTGAGGAATCCTTTGATCTTGAGTTTGAGGTACACCTTGGTGTTGTGGAATTCCTTGATACTGTGGATATTGGAAGTGTTGTTGATGTGGATATTGAGGTGTTTGTGGAATGATGTCCGTTTGTTGTGGATATGTAATATTTTGACGTTGCACATGGCATTGGTGATATGTCAGATTTAAATTTTGTTTAAGTTCTTCAAGATCTCTCTCAATTTTATTTAGGGCGATTTGATGTTTTGGACTTATTCCTTGATGATGTTTTTGAAACCCTTGATGTTGTTGCCCTATTTGATGCTGTGACTCTTGATAAGAGTAATTTGGGTAATAGATCGACATGTTTTGGGGAGGTTTTGATACTCAATACCCTATCATAAGGTCACTTGGTTTATATTTCTAAGAGGATCATACCTATTTCCATGCGAGAGGTGGTAACACAGGTCTTTCGGTTGCTAGGTCTGCTTTCTCCTCTTTTTTATCTAAGATGTTCGCTACATTTCTCCATTGGTTGGGTGTTTTTTTCTTGTCAAATATGAAGGTTCTTAAACTGCTAATAATATCAATTTGTTCACCTTCTATGTATGTGAGACTAGGTTGGAGGATTGGTGCTACAAGGTTCGGTTGTTGAACTAGAGCATTCAGTCACCAAATGGTCATAAGGTGTAATGGTGTTTGAGATGGTTACTATGAAGCTCAAGACCCTAAGGTTTGAGTGCTTTTTTGGACTGGTGCTGATATTTGGAAACCAAAATGTTGAAGGACTAGGGTCGATATTTCACTTCCTTGTCTAGAGGATATGTTGCAGAAAAGCTAACTTCAACTATCTGTGAGTTCCAAGTAACTGTTGATATCATAGATGTCTGAGTGAAGGAATGATCCCAGTGGTTTGTTTGATTTTGATTTCTAACAAGTAGGATGGAAATAATGGATGAGGGACTATGTGACTTATTTGGTTTTCTGATCATTTCATTCTAACAATGATCTTGTAAACAACTTCATTTTGTTTTTCCCAATTGTTAGTAGGATAAAGAAATAACACTGGTTTCTAAGTAAATGCAGAAGACTGTGAGCAAAAGCAATTAGATTTATCAAGTGTAGCCAAAAATGTGTCAAGTGCTTGGGTTTCAGAGAAGCAAGTGCAAGCTGGAATGGCAAGTGCAACTTGTGTGTGTTTTTGTCAAATGCTATGGATATTCAGGAAAAAGTGAGTTTCCTGGGAAAATGCAAGCATTTCAGTGTGAAGTGCATTGGTTTCTCAAAAGAAAATGCAAGGAAATAAAAGCAAGTGCATGGGTCCCATAGAAATTGCTTAGTTTCTATCAAATGCAACTAATTTTCATCAGTGGATTTTCTGGGACAAAGAGAAAATGCAATGAATTTTTGGGAACTGCTTAGAAAATGTGACAACTGCACTGGAATTTTGTGCAAATGCAATGAATTTTTTTGGCAAGTGGTCCAGAAAATGTGAGAGCAAATGCAACTGATTTTTTGAGAAATCTTTCTCTGGATTTTTGCAAGTTTAAAGTTGGTTTTTCTCTCAATTTCTCTATGTTTGGAGTATGGAAAGTGATACAAAAACATTTGGAATGACTCAAAAAGCATGGACTTGTGTGACCTTCATGTCTATAGCTCAAGTTGTGAAATCACGACACCCAAACCATAGTTCCAAAATGTTTACTAAGTCAAAGGGTTTGCGATTCAACTATCATGTTTAGTATTTGTTTGGATGGGTTCTTTTTAGAACAAGCACAAAGTTTGATTTCAAATTGCTTTGAATGTATATGGCAAGTTTTAACATAAACAAGCATTTACAACCCTAGTGGATAGAAACCATTCTTTTAAGTAGGCCTGCCTCATGCCCCGAAGGGATGATTTTACATGCAACTTATGGCACGAGCCTGTAGTCGAACATGGAAAGTAACTTCTCAGAAGTAAATTCTGATGCACCACATTCAAAGAATGTTTTTGGATAAAGGGGTAGCTTCAAAAATAATTTGGTTCTTAGTAATGTTTTGGGGATATTATTTTCGGGCCCCTATACATGTGGTGTTTTGTTCAATTAAGAACCTCCTAGACCTTATGGGTTTTTACACATCACAAGGATATTGAGGGAGAATACGTTGGCATAGGCTAGTAGCACCCGATGGGATGATGAACTTTCCTCACACCCACAACTTATTTATATAGCAGTCCAGAACGAAAGTACCACTTGGGTCGCCTATGAGTTCTCTAGTGCGGGATGTCTCTCAATAGGAAGGCCCTCTAAAAAGTTATGCTTGAAAAGAAAGGTGCGAAGCTCAAGATGTTTTCGCTCACCCAATATCACCAAAAAGTGCGAGGGGAGAAGACAACCATCTAGCCTTCCAATCAATGAATGCACAAGATACACTTCATAGTAGTTTGATTCTTTTAAGCACCTTGAGTGATGCTATCCCCAAAAATATGTGAATAAGACAAAACAAATTGTTCTTTTTAATTGCACCAATATGAAGTATTCGGGATATCATTCACTTAAGATAGCAATAGTGCAAGACATAAAGAATAAATTGTTCATTTTTAAACCCAAATTTGAGTGTTTCTAAGAAATCAATCCTAGTTTTTAACTTGGTCAACAAAAGTGAAAACGAGTGTGTGTCAACAAAAATAAATCGTTTTGCGTTTGTTCTTTTTATGCACCAAAATCAAAGTTCCTAATTATGAAAACTTGGAAAGAATTCATTTTTAGAGCACCTTAATTTTTTTCTTTTTATGCACCAAAACGACAATTCCTAAATAAAATGCTCAAAAATATGTCAAATGTGCAGTTCTTAGTGTTAGATGCTCAGTTTTCAGAGTCAAGTGCGTGGTTTTCTTGACAGGAAATTATGATTTTTTTTGGGATGTTGTATGAAAACTTCTTCAAATACGATTCCCGGGACCTGCAACTTCAAAAATGGCTCATAGAAACGTTAGTGTATAGGACAAGGGTCCCACCAGGCGTGCCATAATGTGTGAGGGGGAAAACCATAGATGAAAATAAGATAAACGTGCTTGAAATCATAATCTAAACTAAGATCAAGAACACTGATCTAGATTTAATCCTACACTTACAAAATGAAACTAAGCTATTGAGAACATATTAGGAAATCCTACGATTACCAAATTGAATTCAAAATAAAAGCAAAGTGTTACCATCTCGTAATAGAGTGTGTTTTCCTGATGTTGGATTGGTCATATCACTGTGAAGCCTCCATAGTTTGTGGGAAAATATTGAAGAACGATGTTGATATTGGTTGATCGAAGAAATGTTGAAGCTCTAATGGTGGTTGTGAATGTCGGCAGTACTTCGTTGTGCAAATGATGTTGAATCTTTGATCCCTTTTTTGTGAGGAAAGAGGTTTGTTATATAGAAAATGAGATTCAAAATAGACGATCAGGATTAAATAATGTTAAGTCAAGATCGACAGTTGAAAGGTGTTGAGGGGATTTAGACATGAATAGATTGTGCAAAGTTGATTGCACAATTTGTGTGATTGAGAAATAGATTGAATAATTAGTGTGATTGAGAAATAGATTGGTTAGTCAGGAATTAGATTGCTTTGTCAGGTAATCGTAATTTGCTCAAACAAAAATAGATTGATCTGTTGGGATTAGATGGCTTAGTTGGGAAATTGATGGCTTAGTTAGCAAATTAGATTGATTAGTCAACAATCGTAATTTGCTCAATTAGAAAGTGGGTGAGGAAAATTAATTAATTGATTTAATTAATTAATTCCTTTTTTGGAGTTGAACATGCAAATCAAGTTTGACTTTTGCAAACAAAATTGCATTAGTTTGATTTGATTTTTGATGAATGATTTGAATAGTTTGATTTATTTATTCAAATTTTGGAGGGAAAGTGTCGTAATTAAATTATTATGATTTAATAATTCAATTAACTTAGGAGAATAAGGTGATTTAGCGACACAATTAAATATTTGGTGTTATTTAATCAGTCAAGACAAAGTAAAGTGGGATTAGGACTTCATTAAATAAGTGTATTTTATTTAATTGGTCAAAACGATAGAAACATGAATTAATTAAATAATGTTGTTTTATTCAATTAATAGCAAAATTAGGGTTTTCAGGACTTTATTAGATAAATGAAATTTATTTAATTAGTTGAAAATGATGAAAAAGTGAATTAATTAAATAATGTTGTATTATTCAATTAATAGAGGAAATTAGGGTTTTGGATGTTGTTTACAGTGTGTGATAGGTGTTAGGTCAATTTCACATGTCTACACCCACCAATGGGTATTTTTATTTTTTTTGAAAATTTTATTGATATGAGAAAATTAATTTGAAAATATAGGTTTGAAAAGAATGTAAAACGAAGGGAGTTAAATTGCCACATTTGATGCCAACTAGATAGATTTAGTAAATATATTTTTGATTGAAAATATGTCTCAAGAAAAATACTTGTTTTAAATGAAACATACTTGTCTAAATGTAGTTTGTACAATATGGTCAATTTTTTGGGCCAAATACAATGTTTTTGATTAAGGTAAGTGGGAAACAATGGTCCTGAACCCTTTACAAAGGTTGTTAAAGGATAGATGAAACAAACCCAAGCATGCCATAAACTACAGAGAAGTAGTACAAAGAGAAAGAGAAACAACGACAACCAAGCTACCTTACAAGATTACAACCAAGAGAGTAGGGACCACTAGCGTCCCACTTTGACAACACCAAATTGGGAGGAGGTTGACCTAACACCCATAACATGAGAATGAGATCAAGAGAAGGAAGACCTTTCCTCCTTCTATGAACAATGGTCCAAGTAATATTGTCATCCAAATGCTTGTTACAAGGGGAGCATAAGGAGAAATCCCCACAAAGTGTCTGTTAGCACATGAAGAGGTACTATTCACATATACAGGAGGGCTTTTCCCCCACAAGAAGTTCAACACAAGAAGAGCAACAAGGAGGTTCCAAATCTTAAGGTAGATTGATTTGTAAGTGGAGGACATGAGGTTCTACCATAGAGTTTGAGGGTGTTGGAGCTGCATAAAAAAAAAGAGGCACATCATCATCCTAGGAGTCATCCAATGAATAAAAAAAGTGTGGATATTTAATTGGTCTTCAGTATAATCCTTCCACCACATAGTAGAGACCTTGTAGTGTTAGAGAGGACAATCCGTAGCTAGGTAACCAATGGAGAAGCACCAACAACATTTGAAGGGTAGGCCCTCATAATTAGGAGGTTGAGTCCAAGGCTTGTCCCCAACCATCAAAACCAAAATCTCCATGAAGGGGCTTGGAGATGTCAATGTCCACTAGAATGCATGCAAATGTGGAGTGCCTCATGAAGGAAGTAGTATAATCATTTTTCAAGAAATGACCCATAGAGTTTGTAGTGCCTCTCTAGTTTGCATCTTGTTAATGTGAGATTGGTGTTTTAACTTCACCATTCCCTCGTGTATATTGCAGTGATTATTTTTATTGCTCTAAATGGTGTATGAACCATTGCATGTTCGAGATGACGTTCCTCAACATGTCAGTTGTTAATATTTTGCATATTTATATGCTTGGATATATCAGTTTGGTTTTAGTTTAGTGTTATGCATTATTTACATGTTGTGGTTAAATGCGATCTAGATTATTGATATTCGAGAAATGATTTATATGACAAATGTATAGATGTTATTTATGCTTTATGCTATTGGACCCCGTTGGGTGATTATCATGTGCTTTAGCTATATATACATTGAACAGGTACCCTTGATGTGCATTGAATGGTTATAGGTGTAGGTTTATTTCTCCACTTGGCTACACAAGTTTGAGTTATTCAGAGATGTCACATTGGGCCCCTCTCTATCTATTCCCCAATCATACTCGAATCAAGTACGATATTGTCACGTTTGACCCTATGTGAACTCAACTTTGGATAGGAGTTATTTTGGAATCCTTGTGCTGTGAAATACTAGTGCATGCTTGATTTAAATAATTTCCTAAATTCATGTTCTTTCACAAAATATTTAATAAGTTACACATTGCATGAATTAATCATATTTTAATCATGGAATCAGATTAAGGTGAATATTTAAATGATAGTTTAAATAACCCTTTTTGATTGTAAATAAAATGCTAAGAATTTAAATGTTTTTTATAGTGATACCAAAATATTTTATGTATTTTGGGAAAATGAAAATGTGGCTAAATTAATTTCAGAAAAACCTTGGGATGAGAATGTGTATTTATGCTCAATTTAATCATATGGATTTAAATGGCTTTAAAAGATTGAACGTGAATGTTTTATTTATATTGGAAAATTAGAGAAAAGTAAAGAAAGTGAAAATTGAAAATTAAAATAGAAAAATTAGAAAAGAGAAAGTTGAAAAGGGTTCAAAAAGGAAAATAGTTGGTTATTTTTTGTTGCATAGATGGTTGCCGTTGCACCAAAAGATCAACCTCTTAATGCCCAATACAACCGCTAGAGTTAATGAATCCACAAGAGGTGGTTAAGCCATGTCACAAAACCGAGCGCTACGCTGCACAACACAAGGAGACCAAGGGCACACATCTTGCAACAATCCCCCCTACTGCAAGTGAGGGGTTCAAACCTGTGACCCAGACTCTAATACCAATTGTTGCACAAATGGATGTCATTGCATCAAAAGATTGACTTGCTAATGCCCGATACAATCACAAGAGTTAATGAATCCACGAGAGGCAGTTAAGCCATGTCACGAACCTGAGCCTTGTGTTGCACAACACTAGGAGACGAAGGGCACACACCTTGCAACATTTTTTTGTATTATTCATTTTTGTGAAGGAAAATGCTCCAAAAAGCCTCTTTTTGAAAAAGTTAAAATTGGGTGAATTTGGAAGGGAATGGATTGGGATAGGAAATAGATCTTGCTTGTGTGTGTGTGATTGTTCCTTCTCAAAATTGGTAATTTGCAAGTTCTCATGTGTTTTATGTGCATTTGGATTTGAGGTAATCTTTTTCTCCTATCCATTGTTTGAGCTCTTTCTTATTTTGGCTGCATTGCTCACCCTTAAGGGAGCATAGGAATTCCTTTATAGATTGCAATTTGAAGTTTTAGGGTAGGATTTGAATTTATTTTAAATTTTGAAAAAAATCCCAAATAGAGCCATGGTTATGGATTTTTTTTTCCAAAATGTAGGAATTGTGAAATTGACTTAAAAAGTGTGTTGCTGGGCATGCCTTGAGAAAAAGGGTATTTTTAGAATTTAGGAATTTGATATTTAAAATTTCAATATTTTCTTCAATGGTGAATTTGGGTTTTCTATGGTTTTTTTTCCTTGTAAATTATTTAAAAAAAAAGAATTTGGGAGTGACTTGTGATGAATTTTAATGCGGGGAAGGAAGTCTCCTTATTCAAATTTTATTTAGAACCAAAAATTAATTTGGGAAATTGAAATTGAAATTCTAAAATTTGAAGCTTTCATCAATGGATATTTTAGGAAATTTATGGTTTTTCAGTGCAAAACAAGATGAGAAAATCTGAATGCTTAATATGTTTTATGATGAATTTGAATTTTTTAATGAAATTATCCTTCATGAATTATGGAAATAATTCTTGTGGAAACCTGTTATAAATTTTTGATGGAATTGAATTTTGTGTATTGTTTTCTGTGTAACATTTGTTGGAGGTGTAATTAGCTTAGTGTGTAGGTGTTAGAGAGAGTTATGAGAATTCCTCCCAACATGAACTTGACCCAAAGTGGTGTGCATGCAATCACAGTGTGGGGAGTTTTGGATTAATAAGTGAAAAATAATTAAATATGGATAAGTAAATAACCAAGATAATGGATATCCCTCTCATGCCTTGAGTGCTCATATAGGTTAAGGATGATTGAGGAAGACAAGTTGCTCAAGGAGCCTAAGACTTGTAAGATCAAGTACCCTTGTTTGTATGAGAGGATACTTGGTCCCACACTAAGCCTCGCGTGAGTGCCCGTGATGACATTCCCTCTCTTGCTCTCTAATATCTAACCCTAGTGTAGTTGAGTAGAACTTGAAGGATGGTGTAAACCCTTCCATGTGAATGTATTGTTTTACCCTTGGTGAATTTTCCCAAGGATGATCCTTGTATGGCATTGGTGATTTTTCCCAATGCAGATTGTGATGACTTTGGTGAGGTTTCCCAATGTCGTTTATGTTATCCCATTTGTGATTGTACCAAGAGATTATGTGTATTGGATCCATCTTGAGTTTTTGGTTCAGAGTTTTAATATGATGTATATGTTGATTGTATACTTCATGTATGGTGTGTGTGTAAGCCCTCTGCCCATGTGTTTGGTGTGAGTGTTGTGATTGTGTCCTATGTGACCATCTCCTAGCATGGTGGGAGTGGAATCTTTCAATTCACGAGGTCAAGTGGCGTGGTAACCACCGTTGGGGATTGAAGGATCAAGTATCAGGATTGGTTATGGTATCATGTTGTAATAAGTTTAATTTACACTATTAGTACTTCATTCAAATGTAAAATATATTTGGAAAGGATGTTTGAGTGCTAATTGATGTAATTTGTAACCTTGGATTATGGAGTAAGTGTATTGGCTTATTTACGTGTCTCAATGTTGGTGTCGAGCATAATTTCTTAATGATTTTCTATATCTTGATGTGCAAAGGTTAAAATAAACTTAGTAACATTTAAATTGGTGTTTAAAATAAATTTAGATGCTTTCTTTCACAGTTGGGCTGCCTGGTACTATAACTAGGCAACCCAATTTCACCCAAAACTAACCTAGAGTGCCTGAAAATTGTCTAAGTCTACTTGGGTGGCTTGGTTCTCAGTGGGGTGGCCTTTTAGCATTGTGGGGTGGCTTGGTCATTAGTGGGCAGCCTAATTTTTAGGGTAAAAAGTTCAAAATTCTGTCTAACATTGTTGGAGTGACTTGGTCTTGTGGTTGGGTGGTCTGGTTCTCCATACAAAAAAGAAAATGTTAACCCTCTTAATCATGGTTAGCCAGTGGTTTTCTAAGCCTAATTCCAATGACAAATAATTTTTATACCTTTTATTTTTCCCATTCTAGTTGTTTTAGTCGTCGGAACCCTTCAAAAACCTAGTCAAGTTTTCCTATTTTAGGACTTGATCTTTCTTCTTTGTTTTGAGGTCTTGTATGGGAAAACCATGTAAATGAAAGTTGTTCCTCATGATCCCAAGGATCTATTGGTTTTTTTTGCATATTTTATGTGTTTTCGTTGATAACTTGTGGCTTCTCTCGTAGCATTTCACGTGCCTTCTTTCAAATTTGTTTGATTGTCAAACCTAGGGTTAGGGATATCATGCACCTAGTCTTGTGAAGACTTGGGACAATTGTATTTATTATTGGTTGGTATTTCTTTGTTCTCAACATTCCTCATAGGTCATGGGGTGATGTGGAGTAGTATTCTTCCACTTGTGTGTTTTCGCGTTGTGACATGATGTCTTGGGAAGCATGCGGTTATCTAGAAGTGACTCCTCGTCATTCTTATTTGTGGTGAGTTGTTCCTCTTGGCTAGTCAACCTCTTGTGAAGGTTTTCCTCTCTGTTTAAATTTTTTTAGTGTGTCTGGATGAGGATTGGAGGTTGATGATTCCTTCATCCTATCTTTGTGTGGTGTTGCAAGAGAATGTGATCATGGTTTAGTATCCAATCATTGAGTAGGTGTTGTCCTCTCTCTCTCTCTCTTGTATGTTCATTGTGGTAGATTTATCCCATGAGCGGTTATTCTTCTTCTATTAGCACCTTGCTTATGCAATGGTGAAGTTGGATTTTTATCCTTGTTGTGTCATTGTGACACTTGTGTGCACTTTTTCGTGCAAGTGTGACATGTCACTATATTATTAGATTTGTTGTCCTTGTTTCAAACAAAATGTTCCGTTAGGTTTTGTTTTGAGCATGTTAGCTTGGGGCATTACAAAATTTCCAATGGCCTCATAACAAGAAGGCTCCCAAAACTATAGAGGGAGGTTTAGAAGTTTGATCCACATCAAACAAACATACAATAGCTCAATAAGAGGATTAAAGGAAGTTGTCCAAGGCTTGACAGAGAGAGTGATCCCCCAAGCCCACAACTTGCCCAAGACCAAACCTCTATCCTTAGAGAAGGCAAAAGATGAAATAAAAAACCTTTAGAAAAGGGGAAGAGTTCAACCTTACCCACGACAAGAGGCTTCCAAGAATCCAACACCAATTTGTGAAGATTCAAAAGAGGCCACAAATTGGAGAATTTACACACTAGATCCCTACATTGGTAGGAATCCTCATTTTCGACCACATCATAGCTACAAGCCACCACCGAGGATGATTTGGCACAAGGAAGAAGATGAGATTTTCTCCTTAAAGGGTGAGTAGCACCATAACCAACAACCTAAGTGAAGCTGCATCTATTAACAACAAAATTCGACAAAGAAGGTGCAAAAACAACATACCATACACCAGTCGTAGCAACAGAAGAACCCATGGCTACACTAGAGACAAGAATTCCACCCAAAACAGACGTAATCGAGCCAAACAACACAACAACAAACACATATGTAGGGAGCACATCGACGACGAATGAAACTCCGGTAGTAGAAATAACAGAGCTTAACGACAAATCAACAATAAACGCACCAACAATAATTGTACCGGCGATCTCAACAAAAGAGGTGCAACAACAATAGTAGTAGACCGCTCACCAGCTGCAACAACAAAAGAACGTGTGATAGGAAGTCCACCTGTGACAGACTAAAGTGAGCCGAATAAAATGTTCTAACCAATAATTTTAAGCTGAAAAATAATTTCAGTATTGCATTATAGTTTTAATACATTACTAATACCCTAAGATACAATAGAAGATTTTGATAATTGTGCATCTTGATTTTATTGTAGAGACACTCTTGTACACATATTTTTTAAATTCCTTTTAATTTGTATAAAAATACAATGTATATTTATTTTTAAAGGAATTTTAATTAAATATTATTCTAATTATATGGTTATTAATTTTTCTTCTAAATTTCTCTCCTCCTTGTCAAGCCCTTTCTATAGTGAACCAAACACATCTCTTCACAATATTACTCTCTCATGTCTTGAGAAGTGACGTTCTTGAGTTATGTTTGAGGGCTATAGAGGTCGAAGTAAGAAGGAGATTACATAGACTTTTTTCTATAGTTATTTTTTCTTGACATTCTTCGTTCTTTTCTTCTAAAATTTTACTTTGGAGATTTTTCATCTATCCTTTCTCTTCCTTGGAGATTTGTTGTTATTGACCTAATTGGTTCCCCTATAAAGTGTCCAGTGAAGTGAGGAGAGTTTACACTCAAAGCACTAGGCTTTATATAAATTGAGACTTTTCAATATTATGTCATTTGATGCCGCTTTACTTTATTTGGTTGTTTGGATTATATATTAGATATGTATGTATATTGAAAGACACAAGTGATAAGTTGGAGTAATAAGGGATTCTTTTGAAAGACATTAGGATAAAAACTAATAAAACTTAATTAGTTTTTTTAGGTTTCTAAATAGGGTTTTCTAAGGTTTGAAGTTTCATGGGGTGAATTTGGTTTGTGATGTCTAGTGAGGTTATGATTTATGGTTTAGGATTTCAAGTTTTGCAATTGTTTTGGAAAAATCACTTCCATCCTAGCCTTTTATCATTAAAAGTTTGAGACATGGAAATTAAAATTCAATTGTGTTAGATGCACAACAACTGAGAAAGGGGGGCAGGGGTGAATTAGTTGTACATTAAAACATTTAATCTCTCATTAACTTTCAAACCTTTATCAAACTTTAGGCCCTCATTAAGCATTAGTAGAATGTAAACATGTGAAACAACGATGCAAACACAACCATACACAAGAGAACATCAATTTTATGTGGAAAAACCAAGAAGGGAAAAAACACGGTGAGGATTAGCTCACATATATATGAATAGAAACACCAAATACAATTAGGATCACTTCCAAGGGCTCATTTCCTAGAAGAAGAAAAAAGGCTCACTACCAAAAGGACTCACTGTCTGGAAGAAAGAAGAATAAAAGAAGAATATTACAAAGAGATTCACTATCTCAAGGAAACAAGAGAAATCCACCACTACAAATCTATGCCATCCACAACCTTTGGCTCACTACCTCCAGTAACTTCAAGCACACTGAAGATGTAGACACCTTCTTCTCACTGCATCCGGAGTCATAGGAATTAAGCTCGCACTTAGATCACCAAACTTGATCACATTCAAATCTTTCACATGCCTTCTCATCTCCAACAATTCACTTTGCATTTATACCATCCACATGTTGGAAGTTTGAGGAGATTTTCATTGATGATGCTAGTTGGCAACATGAGCACGTATTGTACATAACAATGTAATACATGGTTGTCATTGATGTCAACATTATTGTGGACTAATTTGATTAATCTTGACAAGGTTTTGAGGTGTTGAAGTCATTTGTGCAAAAATATTTGGTTCAGAATGTTCAGTGGTATGAAAATATGACTAAGTGTTAGAATTTCCAGTTCAGGGTCATAGTGTATCAGTTCTTGGGTTTGCACCACTCCGCAAAGGAAGACTTCTCATATCATTTAAAGCACACCTAATGTATTATCATCCATAAATATAGTAACAATATAATATTAGAGTATCGTTTCTCTATTATAAGTAATAGAAGATCAAATTTATCACCTCAAACACATGCTCTCTAACCACAAACAATCTAGTAGCGTCACAAGCATACATCCATTATTATACTACAATGTCACAACCAATAACAATACGAAATCAACACTCTTTAATCATGGATGAAATTTGACAACATAACCTTATCTTCTATATGCTTCCTTCACACAAATATTCCATCCCAAGCATTCTATAAAAATACAAGGATAAAAAAAACTAAGTTTCTTAACCAATGCACGCAAGTGACATTTCCAAGGTTAGTGCATAAGTTTGACTCTAGATCCATGAGTCATTACAACCTCTTATGAAAAACCAACATGAATATTAATTTGATTCTTATGCTCACGATGATGTGTCTTCATGTAACCTCCCTTGATATATTGAATACATTTTCTCAATGTTACATACAAAAACTTCCCAGGAAAATATTGCTCTACCCATTTCAAGATAGACCACAACTTTAAAAATAATTAAATATTTTATATAAGGTTTAGAACACCTTTCCCAACATTCTTCCACTTGTTATATACATTACAAAAAAGGGCCAAACATAGATAAAAAAAAATTATACTCAAGGAAAAACATCCCCATTACCATCCTACATCATTTGAAATATTTTATGCTTATGAAATTTATCAAATCAATTGAAATATATAGAAATACACATCAATGTGATCCAAGTGCATAAAAAAAATAGTGTTCTCCAACACAAAGGTGACACTTTTTCTATCACGTAGATCATGACAGTATGCTACTATTTACTTTTGATTGAACACAAGATCAAAAAAATATCCTCTCAATATCAATTTTCATATCCAAGGAATCAACCCATAAAACCTAACCTTGGATTTTAATTCTCAACTTCATCCTCAAAACTAACTCCACAACTTAAGACAAACTCATCCTCAAAGTTGACATATCCATAGATTAATACCTATTATCATGAAAAAAAAAAAAACTAGAATGCATTTGAAAAATAGGTGGCTATATACCTTTAACACCATTCTCAAATGAGTATGTTTAACTCATATATGTGATGGCTTAGATTTTTTTTCAAGTGACTTAAGGTACAATTATGGTGAAACCTTGATAAAATCCCCTTCCAATCCACTTAAGGTGTTGTTGGAGCAACACCCACTAGTAGAATTTGACAAATAAATGACTACATGACTATAACTTTTAGTCACAACAAGTAAAGATGACTAAATTTTACTCATTTTTTGCAACACAACTATAAATGACTAAATAAATGACTAATTTGATCATCATATGTGACTAATTTGATCGTCGGGTAAAAAACACAACTAAATAATTAGTCACACAAATAAAAATTAGACAATATGATATTAAAGTGGATAATTAAAAAAAATATTTCGAATTTAAAGAGTGGGTATTATAATATAATATAATAATATGTTATATTACAATACAATATATTATATTATTTTATATTACAATACAATATATTATATTATATTATATTACAATACAATATATTATATTATATTATATTATAATATAATATGATATTATATAATATTTATTATTATTATTATTATTTTTAGACTGCAGGAATTGGTCGGGTATCCGTCCCCCTATAAACTGCAATGTGCCTTAAATTTTTTTCATGTGAGGTGACGCTAGCGCAACATCCCTCCGGTACCACAGGATGGTGGGGAGACTAGACCTCATGACCTCTTTTCTGCAACATGATGCTTTAGCCAATCAAGCTAGCCCACCACCCCATAATATATTTAATATTATAATATTATATTATATAATATTATATTATTAAATAATATTATATTATTAAATATCTATATTAAAAAAAAATTATATTATTAAATAATATTATATTATATAATATAATATAATATTATTATATATATATAATATTATATTATTATATAATATAATATTATTATATAGTATAATATTATATTATTATATAATAATAATATATATATATATATATATTATTATTAATATAATATTAGAACTATTATATTAAATTATAATTATATACTATAATATAATATTATATATATAATATAATATATATATTATATAATATATATTATATTATTATTATATATATATAATATAATATTATTATATAATATAATATTATTATATAATATTATTATATAATATAATATAATATAATATTACAATATAAATATAATATTAATATAAATATAATATTATAATATTATAATATTATAATATAATATAAATCTAATATTAATATAAATATAATAATATAATATAATATAATATTATAATATTATATTGTAATATTATAATATAATATTATAATATTATATTCATAATATTCTAATATTATATTGTAATATTGTAATATTATAATATTATAATTTATTGGGGGCGGGAGATTTATTGCTGTCTAATTTATTTACTTTGAAATCTAATTTTGAAATCCTCTAGCGGGAAACAAACCCTAATCCTTTTTAGGAGTCGAGAAACATCAACAAGCATATTAGTAAACCCTAATCCTGGTGGTGTTGCAAGCAGGGAACAAAATTGAAGTGAAAGGTGAATACCAGTGAGGAAGAGTTTGGAGGAGTCGAAACCACCCTTTCCACTCCCTACCTTTCATTCATTGATCAACACTAGGTGTGCATATTGGGCCAAGGAGATGCATTGATTGGTGACCAATAGCGGCGAGGAAAGCAACAAAAAATGATGCAAAACAAAGGTAAAGGATGCCATAGAGTAAAAACCTAAATTTTCTCATTATCGAATTTTTTCCGTAATTTCACTTTAATAAACATACTCTAAAACCCTCGTCAAAACCTTATTTTCAAGTTGTAGCTCACCAAAACGGAGAAGTGAAAGGTGAATACCAGTGATGAAGAGTTTGGAGAAGCTAAACCCAATAGCGGTGAGGAAAGCAACAAAAAATGGGTGCATTATCAGCTGCAAAGAATGGGTAAGGGATGCCATAATGTAAAAACCTAAATGTGCTCATTATCAAATCTTGGCCGTAATTTCATTTTAATAAACATACTCTAAAACCCTTGTCAAAACCTTATTTTTAGGTTGCAACTCGCCAAAACGAAGAAGTGAAAGGTGAATACCAGCGATGAGTTTGGAGGAGCCAAAACCAATAGCGACAGCTTGGAAAGTAGCAAAAAATGGCAGAGCCACATTGGGATTTGGAAAAAAGAAATTATGTTTCGGGAGTTGAATTTATTTCCACCGTTGACAATTTTAAGATTGCTTTTGTTTGTTGTAGTTCTAACTTGCAGTTTTAAGTAACCACTATTTCTTGTCTAAAACCAAAATAGCTTGCTTGAAGTTAATCCACAAGCTGCATTTACCATTTGATTTAGATATCATTCAATTTTTATTTTTTTTACCATTGGTTGTTATCAACTGATGTTCCATGTGCTCTTAGTTGAAGCCCTCTTTCTCTACCTTCCAATCTTTTATAATTTTCACTATCATTTATAAATTTATTATCAAACTATTCTTTATGCTTATTTTTCTTAATTGTAATTTTATTCATATTATTGCTGTGAAATTCCTTACCATCCCACTTTGTTTTTCATATTTCAAAGTTTCATAAATCTTTTAAAATATTAACAAATTTTGAGTTTTTTGATTGTGGATAGGTACAAAGCAAGGAGAAAATGCAAAACTAGTGCCTTACTAGATGCATTTACAACCCACCCCATGTGCAACAGTGGCATCACTGAAGACATGCATTCACACTGATGGCTTTTTAGCTTTAGTTTTAGTTTTTTTTAGTTTTAAAAGCATAATAAATCAACAGTTTGCATACTATGAAATATTCTGTCTTCAAAACTCTATATATAGAGTTCTTTGTAACATATTTTATATACAGTTTGAATATACAGTGAATTATTTTCCAACACTGCTGTTTCAATCCTTTGAGCAGGTTTGTTGAAGTTTTATGATTGTTTCAGTTTAATTTTTCCAGTATAACATAAGAGCTTCAAAGTTTTATATCTTTCAATCACAACAAAATTTCAATGACAACTTCTCTTGGTTTGCAATTTCACAAACTAGTTATTGTAACAACATTCTCCAAACATAGGAGTTTACATACACATGAAATTATTAGTTCATAAATAACTAAATAAATGATTACCATGACTAAATAAATGACTACAATGACTAAATAAATGACTACCATGACTAAATAAAATGACTACCATGACTAAATAAATGACTACCATGAATAAATAAACGATTACCATGACTAAATTAATGACTACCATGACTAAATAAATGACCAGTTAACAACAATCAATGACTAAATTAACGACTAAATATACTACCAAATTGATCAATCAAAACAACCAATAAATGACTAAAAATGGTTTAGTCATGAATTTGGCCACGCTATAAATGTCTGGAAATAAACTACTAATGGTCACATGACCAAGCTTAGTCACATTTATGCAATTTTTAGTAGTTATTTTAGTCATTTATTGCTGTTTTTGTACCAGTGACCATCCTACCCTGTCTTCACAAAACTATGAAATATCAATGTGGTGATGTTTTAAGGTCTCCTTAGATATCTAGGTGTGAAACCTATGAGTATCCCTATCCTTAGAAGTGTTTCCTAGGTGAAAAATAGCTTGGGAATTTCACATTACAACTTCCAAGAACTGTAACTTTCATATACATACTCAAAATCAGGCACTATTTTTTGAAATTACATATTTTTGTAGAGTCTAAATCTATAATTCAAAAATCTCCTAGAGGTATTTGTTTTCTTGCTTGGGTCATAGGTCATATCACTTAGATTCCATGCACTCCAAGGGGTTAGTTTATTGATACATCCTCTAGGAAAATATTTTTTCCTTTCTGAAAGTATCATGAGGGTTATAGCTAATTGAGTCCTTCCTGGGACCAATTTTGGTCTTCTTTCTTTCCAAGAATAAAATTCCAAATTTGTTTTTTCATTCCCTCCAATATATAATGATAGTGATAGCTTGAGGTATCCCTTGAGAAAGCTTACTATTTAACATGTCAATGTACCAAAAATGGTTGAAAGGATAACTAGCCATAATTAGCAACATCACACCAAAAATTTGCTCCATTTTTTTATACAATATTATAGGCACAAATAAAAGATGACAAAAAAATACCACACATGTGAACTCCATTTAATTATCATAAAGCATTTCCAATGTTCATCTTGAGGCCAAAAAAATGGCCACATAACTTGTAGATCTCAAATAATGCAACTTGGATCCACCACAACAATGCAGACCCACAAACATGCAAATTCAACTTTCTATCAACAAAATAATAATAATTTATCATGTAGATTCATCCCTTGACATGATTAGATCCAAAAACCCTCAAATCCAATATGCCAAAAAATCCACAACTTGGAACTTTAACTCATTTAAGAACCTACTAAGAAGCCAAAACAGATCTAAAATTAGACATCTCTATCCCCAAAACCCTCAAAGATTACCTTTTGATAAACAATATTTTATTGATTTGCACCTCAATGTTTTTAATTAACCAGAGAACAAACAAAACCATATACTCTGGAAAGGCATCCATACAAATTTGAAATTTTTAACACATCTAAAATGCTTGCAAATCCTAGGGCCAAGGACCCACTATTTGAATGATGAAATATCCCAAATATATAATTAATAGATCAAATCATCATGAATCCACAACATGCATATAGGGGTTGTTCAAGAGCTTCCACATCACAAAAATATCAACTTGAAAAACTCTATAAAACCTTTTATAATTTCCATTTTTTTGTTTGTCCTAAAGTGTTCACCATGTCTCTATACTTGAAAATATTCAATCTATAAAAGATATTCTAATTGATAACCAAGATTGATATAGGGACTGAAAATTCCCTTCCTCCTATGGATCAACCAAGTTACAATCAACTTTGATACCAACTATAAGAAATGAACCACAAGCACCAAACCTCATCAGCTTGACATTGATATTAATTATAGAAAATCACATTAATATAATTTTATAATAATACTTTCAAGATAAAATAAAATAAAAGTGCATTCCAACATAGAATTGAGCACGTAACATAAGATATACCATGGGAAAACTATTTTGGGAAAACTTTAGCCTTCAAAGCACAATTAATGTATTATTAGCAACAAATCTAGTTACAATACAATATTAGAGTATCGACGATCTATCAAAAGCTAGAGAAGATCAAATTTATCACCTCCAACACATGCTCCCTAATCCACAAAAAATCCACTAACATCACAACCATACATCCATAGCTATATGACAATGTCAGCCAAAAAAGATAGATCAACACTTTTTAATCATGGAAGAAATATAATAGCATAACCCTACTTTCTATTTGCATCCTTCATACAAATATCCAATCCCAAACACTATAAATATACAACTATCAACAAGAAAGCTAAGTTTTCTAATCAACACACTTGTGATATTTCCAAGGTTGGTCCCTAAGTTTGACTCTAGATCCAAGAGTCATTACAACATCTAAGGAAAAAACCCAGATGAGTCTTAATTTAATTATTGTGCTAAAGGTGACATGTATTCATGTGACCCAAACATATATAAAATGCATATTCTTAATGTACATACAACAAATTTCTAGGGAATATTGCTCTACCTAAAGTATGGTGTCCCATTTCAAGGTAGACTGTGCAAATTTAAAAGAGTAAATATTTGATAAAAGATATACAATACATTTCCAATATCTACCCACTAATTATGCCCCTCCTATTTGCATCCTATATGATGTATGAACCTCCATGTGGCCCTATCTAATCCACTACCGCCCTACCTATCATTATCCCCATTAATCATGCCACTCCCACATCTACCACTATCTCTCATGCTATGTCTATCCCTTACTCTACATCCTCATATGTAGCCCTAAATTCCTTCAAGCATCTTTCATCTTCTACACCTCTTTCCCAATCTAACACTGCTTCCATTCATCTAATCTCTCATTCTTATTCCTATACACAACATAATAGCCCTCAAACTTCACTTATTACTCTTCCATTTTCTATTCTAGATTCACTAATTCGTAATAAAGATCAAGTAGTAAAAAGAGTGGATAATAAAATAAACAAATAATAAGTGATGAATTCAAATACGTTTGACATACATCACTATCATATGAGATTATTAAATGCACTCACTGCCTATGAACCATTTGGCACCAAAATTTTCAATGTATGATGACAAAGATGACCCAAACACACATTTGAAATCTCTTACAATTGCATGTGTAGAATTCCTATATGAGGATAATCTATTAACAAAGCTCCATGAACCTTAAAATAATATGTTAGGTGAAAAAATAATGTGTCATACTTTTTGACAATTCAGGGTTACTAAAACCAATATTTTTTTGCATTCATCATGTCAATTATAAAGAATACACATTCAATAATCAAAGGATGATCTAAACTAATGATTTGTAGAAATTTCTATTTAGATTCAATTTATAATTTTTTTAATTAAAAAATATTATATTTGGTTAGTTTTGAATAAAGTGTTTATTTATTTCTTTTCACGAGTTCTTGGAAACATATCATTACTTAGATAACTAGTGCATGCATATTTATTAGTAATTTTTTATTTGATATTTTATTTAATAATTTCTCAATTGCTATATGGGGTATTTAGACATACATTTTGTTCTTGTGTGTTTATAGTTGTGTATATATATAAAAAATAATTAATTGTTTCCTATTGAAACAAGGACACTTAGGTAAGCCTAATTAATTTTGATAACCAATTGCAAATTTATGCAAAATCCATTTCCAAATCATTCAAAAAACATTGATGTACATGATAAACATAATCTTAATGATGATCATATTGAAAATGAAGATATAGAAATGAACATACTTTTGTGGGGTAATTGAAGCTAACACTATAGTTTATTCTACTGCTGGCCCCCCCTCCAAAAATTGCTTTCTATGATAATACAATATTATAAAATAATCATTATGGGCCATTATAAATCATATAAGTGTTTTTTGATATTGATATTCTTGATACTTTTGTTGATCCCAAAATTCAATATATTGTGTGGACATTTTTTCTCATTCATACAAACACCAAACTAAAATCATATGCCCAATGAGAAGTGCCTTTAAAGATGACAAATGAAATACTAATAACACTTTAGGTTGTGTTAAATCTTGCATCTAATGTTTATCCCTAAAGACACAAGTTTTATGCCATGCCATTTTTTATAATAATATGTTTTATATAATACTTGGTAGACCATGGCTATAACCCTTAAAACTGATTCCTTTGATGGTACATAAATATGCCAAATTCATTCACAAAGGAAGAGTAGTTAAGATTCCAAGAGAGAGATCATAGTCAAATGTAGAGTTGAGTCACTTCACTTTAGACACATATATCTCAACTATAAAGGAGACTCCATATGAATATGAAGGAATCTAGTAGGTAAATTGAAAGAGTTTTTTTGAGAACAAAGATACCAAAAAAAAAATAAAAAATAACAAATAAAACATAATTTTTCACACAAAGAAAATCATATATGAACGAAAGAAAGAAAGGAACACAAGTACAAGAAATATTATAATTTCATGTTCAACAGACTACTTGGAAAAAACCAAGAGGTTATGGTGCACTAAATGCCTACCATTCCACCATAATTACAAGTTAAGAAGCAAGAAATATGGATAAGAAAAGAGTTGCTTGATGTTTTTGATTAAGGTAAGTAAGGATTTTGAAAGGGCACATACCCTTGTACAAAAAGTTAGAAAGGGTAGTTGTTAAGAACTTAAGGACAACAAAGAACCTAAGAGAAACAATGACGCACAAAAAACTAGGGCACTATATAACCTAAAAACCTACCAACCCAAATTTAGTGTGGTTTGAAGCCAAATTGCTCCAATGATTTTTGCTTAATCCTAATACAAGGATCCAACTACCCTAAACTTATTTTTTTGGAACAAGAGAGATTTGTATGATCACCAACATAACCTTTATCCAATCCAAGAACCTTTAAAGAGAAATCCATCATTGTATCTAGTCCATAGGAGCTTTCCCCCTATTTTCATCCTTTTACATGTATCCTCAAAGGAAATAGTACACTCCTCAACATTAGAAAACAAGTTTGTTTTTTCCTCCAAGCAACTAGAGGTGGCATGACCCACTTTACAACACTGAAAAATAATTGAAGAGTCTTCAAATTCAATCTGCTACACCCAAACTCCAAATTTGGAAGATAAAGTGATTTGTGTAGGGAACACCTTGTTTTTTCCGCAAGCACACAAAATATAACAAAAAATAAATGCTTCTTGAATTTAGTGACCTTATCAATAGTAAAGTATTGCCCACAAGTATTGGAAATAAGCATGAAAACCTCTTCATCCCAAAACTCCAACGACAACCTTGACAATCTAACCCAAACATGGAACTTGATGGAGTTATCACTCAAAGGGGTTTACCTTGGGGACCAATGTTTTAGACAAAGGCCATTTAACCTGATAAACCAAGGACCTTCTTGAAGAACTCTAGAGCAATATTCAAGAAAGGAAAAGGAAAATAAGAAAAAATATTCAACATAAAGACAACCTCTACCCGACCTCTTAATTTCTAAATTCGAAGCACCCATCTTCTAATAGCATCAATGTTGGGATGATTATTGCAAAATCTTCCAACCAATGAGTTTCAAAAATAAGCAATTGACTTAACCATAAGGGAATCAAGAAAAAAAATAATCTTCCCCTCATCCATGGCTTGGGTAGGGAAAGCAACAATAGATCCATTCCTTGGCACCCTCTCCTCAATAGTAGCCCTTCAACATTCACCTACACTAACACTTGCAACAATTGCAAGACCAACAACATCCATCAAAACTACCAGAGCCCAAATAGGAGCAACAATAGGGGACAAAGTCTCCACACCAAGCACAACAGTCACACTCTCCTCAAAAGTAGCCATTGAACATTTTCCCACACTATCACTCACATGAATTGTAGGACCAACAACATCCTTTGAAACCCCCAAAGCTTGAATAGGAGCAACAACAAGGGATGAAGTCTCCACACCAAGCACATAAGGCACACTCTCCTGAACAGTAGCCCTTGAGTATTCACCCACACTATGACTCATAACATTTGCAAGACCAATAACATCCTTTGAAACCCTCAGATCCTTAACATGAGCAACATGGAATCTAGCTATATGAAGCACACCATTCCCAACAAAAGTCATTGTCACACTCACCACAAAAATAGCCCCATAACATTCACCTATGTTAGCCACAACGGTATGAACACTAGTGTAACTAATCTACAAGCAAGGACCAATAACAATCTTCAAATCGCAAACCCTCATCTCACCATGAACCTCAGAAACCCCTGAAGCTCGAATAGGAGCGACAACAGGGGACAAGGCCACCACATTGACCACAATAGGACAAGGGGAAGAAAGCAAAATCCCCTTCTTGAGGGCATGGCTAAAGTCGTTAGGCCCTAAGCTAGACACAACAATGAAAGAAGAGCATGCCAAAGAAACATTTCTCTGTGCCTCCCTCCACAAATCAAAGAGAGAAACATCCTCCTTGTTTGAACCAAAACTATACCTTTGAGCCTCCAACCATGGTGTCAAAAAAGAACCCACATCTTCGCTCGCTAACGACCAACACCATTCCCAAAATGTCTCACTGGTGTATTCTTCCCCTTCCCCTTCATCTAAACCAAACCTACTTCCTCCTATGCTCCCGCATATGTGCACCCAACCTTGCACATGCTGTCACTCACTCACTCCATCTAGGGAAAGTTGTTTTTAAAAGCTGCCTAATGTTACACCTATTGATCATATGTGTTTATACCTAGCATGGAAGAATACAACCACAAAATATTGTAATAGAAGAGACGAGCAAAGAAGAGGAAGAAGCTCAAGCAAAACAAGATAAATTTGATGAATTTTGTTAAGAAAACGATGACCTATTTAATGAGGATGCTTGCATAAACCTTTAGAGACATTTTGAGCCTAAAATTTTATTGATTGATATGTAATACCCCTCCTCTTACTGGTAGGATTTAGTATTTTTCAATGCGGTTGTTTACTTCTTGTGACGATGATGATATTGTTTGAGTTGGATAGTTAGACATTTGATGATGCTGTATTCCATTAGTAGACTGTTGGTGATTATGTTTATGCACTTGAGGATTTGATTATTTCATTGGACATTGTGGTTGGTTAGATGTTAGTTGATTTTAAAAATTATGATATGATGCAGTGATTTAATTATATATGTTATAAGATGAATTGTTAGTTTAGAAATGTTATTTTATCAGATAAATTATAATTGTTAGAATAGGTGTGATGAAGGACAATATGGCATCACTCGTTCGTGAGTGCCCTGCTATGTTGCGATTCCTTCTCACAATGCAGTACTTCGATTTAATGCTTTGATGATTATATATATATGTATGCACATGTACACAACTTCGTTTGTATGCAGGATTGCAGGTATAAGTCTCGATTCCACCTGCTTCGGCAGGACAGGGCGAGCACCAAATAACCCAACGGAGAAATGTTGATACAGAGGTGACGGTGAAGTCCTCCCGTTCCATGATGTCAGGTCGTCTCATTGTTTGGTATAGTTGTTTTTGTGTAATTGTCGTCTTTGTCTGTTGTGTTTGTGTTTTGTCTTATTTTACTTATGAGGGCATTTATAGTTATGATTTAACTTAATGATTGAATTAAATTATTTATTTTAATGTTGGAGTAAATGGTATTTAAATATTTAAATAATTTAATCATTTGTGAAAATCTTACATTGCAATTAAATAATAATTAAATATTAAATATGCTTAATTATTTTAATTAATTAAATTGGGGTGGATAATTATGTGAATAATTTATTTAAAATAAATATGTAATGTGAGGTGCAAGAAAAGTTGTAAAACAAGAATTAAAGCAATATAATAAATAAAAGAATTAAAAAGGCAGTGTGAGCCAAGAGAAATTAAGAGTTGGGAAAAAGCTAGTTTTAAAGAATGGATTTTTCTTTTAATTGGGATTTTTGAGAGTTTTTGAGAGAAGGGACAATATATTTTTACATTATTATGAATTTGGGGAGTTGCTCACACACACACAGAAGAATAGAAAGCTGAAGTGCTCCAGGGATTGTTGAGTTCGTTCTGGACTACGGATTGGAATCAGATTCGAGGGCATCTTCAGATTTGCATTGGACTCCAGGTTCCTCTCGTAGCCTTCTCCTCGTGTCCTTCTGTTTATCTATCTGTTTCAGAAAAGAAAAATATATTTTATTAAAAATGATTTTTGTGAATGTAGAAAAACCTCTGTTGAAAACTGAAAAAACTAGGGCAAATTATTAGACTTGAAAACGAAGAAAAATCATAGTTACTATACGGTACAAATTTTTGTCAAACCTAAAACCTTAGAACAGAGAAAATTAGGGAATAGCGAAAAATATTGAAAAATACTCTTTCATTTTGGTATCAAATAATGTTGAGATTAGGAAATCTTGTTTTGCAAACAACGAAAAATAAACCCTTCAAATGTTATTTTGGATATACACAATCTCTCTGCTCTTCCTGTAGAAAAGAACAATCTTGTTATTTGGGTTTAAAAGAAATGGAATATTATTTTTAAAAATAAATAAATATATGTATTTCAAATTACTGTCATTCTGTTTTGTTTCTACATAGGAATCTGTGTTCTGTACTTGAATGTAATTATTTACAATTATTTATATAAAGAAGTGTATATATATATATATAAAATTGATATATATGAATATAAATATATAGTATGTAAATTATAAATAGATTGAGTTCACGCCTCTCAAAAAAGGCCGATTCTGAAATCCGTGCCTGATCGAAATTTAACATATTTTATTTCTTTTTAAATTTCGTTTGTGTTTGTTATTAGAAATTTGTTAAAAAAAATAATAATAATAAAATAATTTTTTTTTAATTCTTATGGAAATTTGAGGGGGGGGGTCGGCTGGGCCGTACCCACCCCTATTTCCACCGACTGCAGGGCCGACACAGCAGTCCGCACGGACTGCGTACAGCAGCCGTCAGACTGCTGTGTGCTGTCCGCCGGCGGTACGGGCCGCGGCTGGCGGCTGGGTGTTTAAAAAGTTTTGTTTTAATTTTTTAATTTTTAATTTTAATATTATATATTTATATATATATATAAATATATATATATATATATTTATATATATATATTTCGATATATGTAATGTATTTAATATTATTTAAAAAAATATATATAATAAAATAAAATAAAATAAAAGATTTTATAATTATTTACTTTGATAATCGAGAAATGTAATTTCTATTTGGAAATTAATTATTAAAGTTTTTTTTAGTAAAATAAAATTTATGTATTATTTTGATGTCCCTTGGTTTTAGGAATTAAATATGTAGATGTGGAAATTATGGTTTGATTTTAGGCAACATATTACATAAATGTTGTCGAGTTTGTGTTATTTATATCATTTCAAATTGGGAGTGTTGTGTAATTGGGATTAATCGTTTACTTTAAGTTTTGAATTTGCGTGATCTGGTTATCGTTTTCCATTTAATTGTTGTAACTTTACTCTTCGATGTGGGAACCCATCGCTGATTTTGTAAACACTTGTCCCAGAGGTTGTTAAATTGTAATGTTCTCTTCATCTTGATTATACTTTTGGAAATTGGTACTTAATGGTTTGTTAGGAAGGGTTGAACGGTGGGTTAAGACTTTTAGATTATGAGTGATGCGAGAGGGTTAATGCCTCGCATGGTTCTTGTTTTGGTATTTTGTTCTTTATGTTATAGTTCAACCCTTGCCTATTTTGAGTTATGTTAAGGGTCATAGGGAGAGTGGCTCTTCGTGGGCGCCGACGCCTCGGGTAAGAGGAAGTGCCAGGGGAACCCACGTAAGAGTAGTTAAACAAGTGATAACCTAAAAATAGAATTTAGGGGGATGGGTAGTAAAACATACAAGATAAAGAAAAATGGATTCCTCGTCTATGCATTAGGGCTACCGTAGACTAGTGATAGACTGAGTAGGCCGTGGTCGGCAAAGTCGTAGTCTCGTCTTCATGAGAGATTATCGGCTCCGCATTAGCTACCCTAAGGGCGCCGGGCGCCAAAGAGGAGGAAGGGCCAGGTGATCCATAGATCGGTGCCGACACCTCGGTTAGGAGGAAGTGCCAGGGGATCCCATGAGAGCTATGCGATGACACTCTCCACTAGACACCCTGGTCCTTGTTTCTTGTCGCCTCTGGATATTGTTATTTTTATGTTGTTCTGATTTTAGGGCTAGGGAATCCATAGGTGGGTGCCGGCGCCTCAGTTGGAGGAAGAGCCAGGGGATCCCATGAGATTTATGTGATGACCCTCCCTACTTGACACCCGTCTGACTTGTTCTTCTTGCCTATTGGAATGGTGTATTGAATGGTTGATTCAGAGTTATTATGGAATCGTGTACTTTATTTTGGTTCTGATTTATTTGGAAATGTATTTTGGGTGTTGGTTCGGTTCTTCTGGATGTTATCTCTTTATGATGTATCTTTGAATTCTTGTGAATTTGTTTTATGATTGTTAAGTGATAGTACTTCATGTTATTGTGATGAGTTTATTGGTTTAACTGGTTATGTGATTTGAGTACGTCGTTGGTTGTGCATTGCATGCTTGAGTTGTACTTGTTTTATATCATGTTGTGTTGAGTCGGTTGACTTTCATGGTCGGGTTCACTTCCTCGTCACCTCTGAGCACGGGGTGAGTTACTTCGTAATTCACATGGTTGGGTGGAACTGCTCCGCACCCGCTGGGTTCCCCATCAGCATCTTGTCTTCGCAGCTTTTCCGCAGTGCAGATGTTCCAGTGATCAGTTGTATTTCATGTTCATTATTCTTGTATCAATCCCCATGTTGGGAAATTCAATGTAATTCATGTATCAAAGAAAATTGTAATGTAATATTATTTCAATGATGTAATAGTTAGGTTTGATTTGGATCTTGTTAAAAGATTTATCATGGATGTAATTGTGCGATGTTGTCATACTCGCATCATGGCTATCAGTTGTATCATTATATATGGTTTTCATAAATTAAATGGTTATGTTGTTTTCGTTATCTTTATTTTGTTTTGTGAATGCAATGTGACCTCGCGTGCCCCAGAGAACCAAGTGTATTAATGTTATGTGTCATGCTATGTGTTTATGGTTTAATGTTGTTACATGTTACTTCTATTATTTAAAAAAATTATTCGCATTATGTGTGTGTTCTCTGGGTTTGCACGACGGCGTTACAACTTGGTATCGGAGCTAGGTTCATACACTGGGCACTATGTGTGCTCACTATGTAACCTTGCGTTTAGTCCCTAGAGTCTAGAGTTTCACTTTACTGTTGTCATTGTTGTGAACCTGAGTTTCTTCTGTTAGCCGGTGTAGGGTTGAAGGTGCAGAAAACTGATAAGAAAGGATAGGACCCTCGGTGTAGTGCGCAATGCACCGATATCCTTCCTATCAAGGATGCACTATGAACCCTTGTGTCGTTGTGTGATGTGGTTTCCAGTGATGTGAGTTATGTGTGTGGTTTTTGGCGTGATCTTTGCATGTTTGTTGTGTGCTTACTCTTATCTATTTAATGGCTTCCTGGAGTAAGCCATATCCTTGGGGGGGAGGATGTAATACCCCCATGTTACTAATACTTGTATTATTATTTCTTACTCTTATGTGTGAGCTTGATTCTATTTTTTATTGGTGATTAGTTCACCGTCTTGGTGTGGGTGGATGCCTCTCGTATTAGGGAATCTTATTTCCTTTTGTTTACTGGCTTCCAGGAGTAAGCCGATTTTATGAGGGGGAGGATGTAATACCCCTCCTCTTACTGGTAGGATTTAGTATTTTTCAATGCGGTTGTTTACTTCTTGTGACGATGATGATATTGTTTGAGTTGGATAGTTAGACATTTGATGATGCTGTATTCCATTAGTAGACTGTTGGTGATTATGTTTATGCACTTGAGGATTTGATTATTTCATTGGACATTGTGGTTGGTTGGATGTTAGTTGATTTTAAAAATTATGATATGATGCAGTGATTTAATTATATAGGTTATAAGATGAATTGTTAGTTTAGAAATGTTATTTTATCAGATAAATTATAATTGTTAGAATAGGTGTGATGAAGGACAATATGGCATCACTCATTCGCGAGTGCCCTGCTATGTTGCGATTCCTTCTCACAATGCAGTACTTCGATTTAATGCTTTGATGATTATATATATATATGTATGCACATGTGCACAACTTCGTTTGTATGTAGGATTGCAGGTATAAGTCTCGATTCCACCTGCTTCGGCAGGACAGGGCGAGCACCAAATAACCCAACGGAGAAATGTTGATACAGAGGTGACGATGAAGTCCTCCCGTTCCATGATGTCAGGTCATCTCATTGTTTGGTATAGTTGTTGTTTTTGTGTAATTGTCGTCTTTGTCTGTTGTGTTTGTGTTTTGTCTTATTTTACTTATGAGGGCATTTATAGTTATGATTTAACTTAATGATTGAATTAAATTATTTATTTTAATGTTGGAGTAAATGGTATTTAAATATTTAAATAATTTAATCATTTGTGAAAATCTTACATTGCAATTAAATAATAATTAAATATTAAATATGCTTAATTATTTTAATTAATTAAATTGGGGTGGATAATTATGTGAATAATTTATTTAAAATAAATATGTAATGTGAGGTGCAAGAAAAGTTGTAAAACAGGAATTAAAGCAATAAAATAAATAAAAGAATTAAAAAGACAGTGTGAGCCAATAGAAATTAAGAGTTGGGAAAAAGCTAGTTTTAAAGAATGGATTTTTCTTTTAATTGGGATTTTTGAGAGTTTTTGAGAGAAGGGACAATATATTTTTACATTATTATGAATTTGGGGAGTTGCTCACACACACACAGAAGAATAGAAAGCTGAAGTGCTCCAGGGATTGTTGAGTTCGTTCTGGACTACGGATTGGAATCGGATTCGAGGGCATCTTCAGATTTGCATTGGACTCCAGGTTCCTCTCGTAGCCTTCTCCTCGTGTCCTTCTGTTTATCTATCTGTTTCAGAAAAGAAAAATATATTTTATTAAAAATGATTTTTGTGAATGTAGAAAAACCTCTGTTGAAAACTGAAAAAACTAGGGCAAATTATTAGACTTGAAAACGAAGAAAAATCATAGTTACTATACTGTACAAATTCTTGTCAAACCTAAAACCTTAGAACAGAGAAAATTAGGGAATAGCGAAAAATATTGAAAAATACTCTTTCATTTTGGTATCAAATAATGTTGAGATTAGGAAATCTTGTTTTGCAAACAACGGAAAATAAACCCTTCAAATGTTATTTTGGATATACACAATCTCTCTGCTCTTCCTGTAGAAAAGAACAATCTTGTTATTTGGGTTTAAAAGAAATGGAATATTATTTTTAAAAATAAATAAATATATGTATTTCAAATTACTGTCATTCTGTTTTGTTTCTACACAAAAATCTGTGTTCTGTACTTGAATGTAATTATTTACAATTATTTATATAAAGAAGTGTATATATATATATATAAAATTGATATATATGAATATAAATATATAGTATGTAAATTATAAATAGATTGAGTTCATGCCTCTCAAAAAAGGTCGACTTTGAAATCCGTGCCTGATCGAAATTTAACATATTTTATTTCTTTTTAAATTTCGTTTGTGTTTGTTATTAGAAATTTGTTAAAAAAAAAAATAATAATAAAATAATTTTTTTTTAATTCTTATTTTTTGGGGGCTTACCTATTTCAAACTGGACCGACCGGCGATGGCGGCGCAATCCATCGCTACGCTGACAGCCCCGCCGGACTCTGTAAATCAATCGGCAGGTTGACCTGGTTTGGTGGGTGTTTAAAAGTTTTGTTTTATTTTTTTAATTTTAATTTTAATATTATATATTTATATATATATATAAATATATATATATATTTATATATATATATATATATATATTTATATATATATATATTTCGA
The DNA here is from genome assembly GCA_007258455.2 of Sequoia sempervirens. Taxonomy (NCBI): domain Eukaryota; kingdom Viridiplantae; phylum Streptophyta; class Pinopsida; order Cupressales; family Cupressaceae; genus Sequoia; species Sequoia sempervirens. The sequence continues at coordinate 130,374 of VDFB02352304.1, read as the reverse complement.
TATATGTAATGTATTTAATATTATTTAAAAAAATATATATAATAAAATAAAATAAAATAAAAGATTTTATAATTATTTACTTTGATAATTGAGAAATGTAATTTCTATTTGGAAATTAATTATTAAAGTTTTTTTTTAGTAAAATAAAATTTATGTATTATTTTGATGTCCCTTGGTTTTAGGAATTAAATATGTAGATGTGGAAATTATGGTTTGATTTTAGGCAACATATTACATAAATGTTGTCGAGTTTGTGTTATTTATATCATTTCAAATTGGGAGTGTTTTGTGTAATTGGGATTAATCGTTTACTTTAAGTTTTGAATTTGCGTGATCTGGTTATCGTTTTCCATTTAATTGTTGTAACTTTACTCTTCGATGTGGGAACCCATCGCTGATTTTGTAAACACTTGTCCCAGAGGTTGTTAAATTGTAATGTTCTCTTCATCTTGATTATACTTTTGGAAATTGGTACTTAATGGTTTGTTAGGAAGGGTTGAACGGTTGGTTAAGACTTTTAGATTATGAGTGATGCGAGAGGGTTAATGCCTCGCATGGTTCTTGTTTTGGTATTTTGTTCTTTATGTTATAGTTCAACCCTTGTCTGTTTTGAGTTATGTTAAGGGTCATAGGGAGAGTGGCTCTTCGTGGGCGCCGATGCCTCGGGTAAGAGGAAGTGCCAGGGGAACCCACGTAAGAGTGGTTAAACAAATGATAACCTAAAAATAGAATTTAGGGGGATGGGTAGTAAAACATACAAGATAAAGAAAAATGGATTCCTCGTCTATGCATTAGGGCTACTGTAGACTAGTGATAGACTGAGTAGGCCGTGGTCGGCAAAGTCGTAGTCTCGTCTTCATGAGAGATTGTCGGCTCCGCATTAGCTATCCTATGGTGCCGGCGCCTCAGTAGGAGGAAGGGTCAGGTGATCCATAGATGGGTGCCGGCGCCTCGGTTAGGAGGAAGTGCCAGGGGATCCCATGAGAGCTATGCGATGACACTCTCCACTAGACACCCTGGTCCTTGTTTCTTGTCGCCTCTGGATATTGTTATTTTTTATGTTGTTCTGATTTTAGGGCTAGGGAATCCATAGGTGGGTGCCGGCGCCTCAGTTGGAGGAAGAGCTAGGGGATCCCATGAGATTTATGTTATGACCCTCCCTACTTGACACCCGTCTGACTTGTTCTTCTTGCCTATTGGAATGGTGTATTGAATGGTTGATTCAGAGTTATTATGGAATCGTGTACTTTATTTTGGTTCTGATTTATTTGGAAATGTATTTTGGGTGTTGGTTCGGTTCTTCTGGATGTTATCTCTTTATGATGTATCTTTGAATTCTTGTGAATTTGTTTTATGATTGTTAAGTGATAGTACTTCATGTTATTGTGATAAGTTTATTGGTTTAACTGGTTATGTGATTTGAGTACGTCGTTGGTTGTGCATTGTATGCTTGAGTTGTACTTGTTTTATATCATATTGTGATTGAGTCGGTTGACTTTCATGGTCGGGTTCACTTCCTCGTCACCTCTGAGCACGGGGGGTGAGTTACTTCGTAATTCACATGGTTGGGTGGAACGTGCTCCGCACCCATTGGGTTCCCCATCAGCATCTTGTCTTCGCTCCTTTTCCGCAGTGCAGATGTTCCAGTGATCAGTTGTATTTCATGTTCATTATTCTTGTATCAATCCCCATGTTAGGAAATTCAATGTAATTCATGTATCAAAGAAAATTGTAATGTAATATTATTTCAATGATGTAATAGTTAGGTTTGATTTGGATCTTGTTAAAAGATTTATCATGGATGTAATTGTGCGATGTTGTCATACTCGCATCATGGCTTTCAGTTGTATCATTATATATGGTTTTCATAAATTAAATGGTTATGTTGTTTTTGTTATCTTTATTTTGTTTTGTGAATGCAATGTGACCTCGCGTGCCCCAGAGAACCAAGTGTATTAATGTTATGTGTCATGCTATGTGTTTATGGTTTAATGTTGTTACATGTTACTTCTATTATTTAAAAAAAAAATTATTCGCATTATGTGTGTGTTCTCTGGGGTTTGCACGACGGGCGTTACATGATACATGAACATCACTATAGCTTAGATACTTGATGTAAGAACATTCAATAGATGTGCATTCTTACATCACAAAAAAAAAAATATTTGATATGAAAATTTTGATTATACATTATTTTCTTTTCTTTAATTTTTTTTTTTGCAATTTTTTAATCCATGATCGCTCTATTTTAAGACTATTTATGGTTTGGCTAGGCACCTTAGTTTCTAAAGTCGTGCACATGTTCTCGAAGGTGCACAGATGATTATTGCTGATCTAAAATTAATGAAGTGGTGTAGATTGGGAAGGTCGTCACATAGGAGCACATCGAACCTGATCTATGGTTGTTAAAGTGAACATGTGGTTGCCAAAGTCATAAGATTCTTGCCGAAGTCATGAAGGTGGTTTTCAATGATGTGGGTGCTGCTGAAGCTTTGCGGAATTGGCTGTTGAAGTGAGTGTGTGGCTATGGAACGAGGATGGTGTTGCTGAAGTTAGTTAGCTGTCGCTGAAGTGTATGATTTCCAGTGGAGTACATGTTTCGAGTCTTCGAGTCTTTGTTGGTTTATCTTTGTGACAGAGAGGCACTTCAGTTGTACTTCAGTTGTAGTCATTTCCAATGGAGGACAAGGGACCATGGCTGTAGGTGCATGCATAACAAGTGTAACCAGTGGCAATCTTTCACATGTGCCATTAGGGCTGATAGGTGAAAGATTGGGATTCCAGAATGGTGGCTACATAGATGACTGTTGCTAACAATCATCTATATTCCCAGGTGAGGAAGTTCAAAGGGTGGTTATTGCCATTCCAATAAAATCATTGGCCCTTTTGTAGGTGCATGGGAGGCATAAAAAAGAGATCGAATATTCCATTGAGGGGTTTGAGTCGATTGAAAAATACAAAATACTCTTTTGCTGTGCCGATAGGAAGACAACAAATTGCAGGGTTTTGAAGCCAATGTCTAGTGAATTGCACTTGAAAACAACAAATCTTTAAATATGTTACAAATTGCAATGGTGGATTTTGAAGCCATTTAAAGGCTAACATCACCTAAAGGCAAGAAAAATGAAAAAGCATCTAATAAATATGGAGGCTATATTACTTCCTACACACAACTCAAATGTTAACATCATTCAGATTCAAAATGAACAGAACAAAACAGATTTATTATGTGGAAACTGCTGTGCTAAGTAGCAGATTCAACTATCTGATACATATAAAATAGTCCAAATGATGCAGAGGGCCTTGTCACAAACTTATGAGTTTAAGAAAACAGTCCTGCAATATAAAATCTAAGGATTTTAGTATAAGAAACCTTGCAATTGTATAACATATTTAAAGATCTATAGGCTAAGAAAATGCTACTTGTAGACCCTGATATATGTTTTATTCTACGTAAGAAAGTAGAGAAGTATTCTTGCTGGAGTTATGTGATCGAGACTTCTCATGACAATCACAAGCTCTCATAAATATGATGTTGAAGTCCTTGCGATAGATACAAAATGATGTTCAAGATTTGTTGTTTTCAAATGTAATTCCATAGACATTGGCATTACTGGTCTGCTGATCTTCATCCCTCCTGTCATCTTTAAAACATCCCCACAAATTTGAGGCAAACACATGAGAATTGGGTTGATGCATTCTCAGCTGCACAACCTCTGCCTGCGCAAGAGCTAACTGGGTTTGCAAGACTGAAACTTGTTGCTGCAATGAAAAAATTGTGCCTGCACATCCATACACTGGATCTCTTATCCTTGCATTTGCTTCATACACCATGCTGTTAACTGCATCAGCTCTGTGCTGGACTGGAAGCTCCTGTCAAAACAATATTTATCACAACGCCAGATACAGTGCTATGAGTAGACTACTGTTCTTATACCAAAATCTTTACATATGATACAGTAACACAGCAGGCTAAACAAAGTTGATTTGATATATTTCTGGATTTAACTGTGTAGGACTTTTTCATCACCAACGTTTTCAATCATATTTCATGATCCATCATCAGGATAAAATAATTAGAGATGGATTATGAAATATGATCCGAAACATTGATGATGAAAAATCTTACATAACTAAATCCAAAAATATATCAAATCTATTATAATGGACTCCGAAAATTAGACGACTTTAAATAAACTTGAATTCTTCAATAGTTAATAAGTGAATTGCATGCTTCTGAACATATGATCAAATGGGTGGAACAGAACCTTGAGCATCTTGTTTACATTGCTGGCTCCGAATATTCTGTGGACTGTGGCAAATTTGTGAGGATCATCAGATGGAAAATATGGAACAAATACACAGTCTTTTGCACACCTCCTCCTCAGCAGCTTGCAGGCTGCACAAGGTGATATGCTGTTCTGCTTTCTCTCTGCTCCTTCCCTGCTCATTCTTCAAATCTTAATCATACATATATATGCCCACCCAAACAAATCAAGCAAGATATACAAACTGGTAAACTAAATAGAGGATTTTATATATGAAGCAAATAATTGCAGACTTGTACAGCTGAAATATATGCAAATCACTGATTTATATTTGAATTGACCATGTTGGTTGGTGAAAATTGAAATTGAATGCATTCATTTAGATATTAAACATTGCCATTTTAGCTTCCAACATTTTTGGATTTTTGAATTGTTTACGTTGGAATCTCTAAACATTCTTTTCCATCTGACACAAAGTGGACACAATCCTGCAGCTGCTAATTAGTAGTGGCAGATAGAAATTTGTTGCCTGGAATAGAATTAAAAAATGTTATATAAAATTTAAAATAAAACTTAAAATAGAATTAAAAATAAATCTGTGGAAAACATTCACGTCGGTTACAATGAAACTGCTCAGTGCAGACATTTTATTTTACATTAAAAAAAGTCACCAGTCACAATAAATAAGTAAAGGGCTCTCTGCGCCAACATTGAATGTTAAAACAAATATCTTTTACAGAGTTACAGTTGAATTATTTCAGGGTATGTTGGGTTGCATTTTTTTTCAAGAATATTTCTAAACACCCTGCCAAGAAAACCTGAGAGTTTAATTATGACAGGATTTTAAAGAGCAGAGTAAACTGATCTCCGACTTAAAAATACTTGTATATATAGAAAATATTAAAATTATGATATTGCTTTCATGAAACATGGGTCAATGAGTTTGACTCGAAACTACACGGTTGAATCCTGATAGCAATATCATAATTTGACACGCTGTGGAAAAATACCTCCTACTTATCAAATATTAAAATTTCAATTTAGTGGGAAGAAAACTTCTAACTGTTATTTGTAAGGAGAGAATGACAAATATAAACACGGTCTAGGATTTCTTTTTAATTGACAAAATTTTAGAAGACTTAATATAAAAGTCCACTTTGTGTGAGATGGAAAAGAATGTTCAGAGATTCAAACGTAAACAATTCAAAAATCCAAAAATGTTGGATGCCAAAATGGCAATGTTTAAAATCTAAATGAATGAATTCAATTTCAATTTTCACCAACAAACATGATCAATTCAAATATAAAAACAGTGAGAGCTCCCATTAAGGTGTCGACTTTTTGTCGAACAGTTCAAACACCATGTCTAAGCTTTCACACTTTACATGAACTCAATCTAGTGGCTGCTGTTCCAAAATATTTTATTTTATCGTAGGCCTGGAGATTAGCTTTCCAGCCAAAAAGCATTTTCTTTAAAGCTTCTAAAGCCTTTTCAATCAATCTTTTAAATGCATATCCTGTAATTCTTTTACATGCATATCCTGTAATTGTTGCATTCCAAGGTTATATGCTGTTTTTCTTTCTCTCTGCTCCTTCCCTACTTATATATGCCCAACCAAACAAATCAAACAAGATATAGAAACTGGTAAACTAAATAGAGGTCTTTATGGAGCAAATAATTGCAGACTTTACAGCTGAAATATATGCCAAATCACTGTTTTATATTTGAATTGATCATGTTGGTTGGTGAAAATTGAAATTGAATATATTTAATTGACTATTTTGTCTACTTTTCATAACCCACCTCTAATCTTTTATTATCATCTAATTATCCTTTAATCATGTGCACATGGGATAATCAATGATTAAGCTTGGATTTGACTAACCCAGGTCCCCATAAAGATCCACTTGTCATACTAAATACTTGCACATGACCACTAATAATTTAAGGTATGGCCAAATATGGGGCAATCTTCTTCTTTTCGATAGATTTTAATTTTAAATTTCACATATCCTTTGGAGTATGCAACAAGACAAATATTTCCTTTTTAAGAAATCGTCCCAAGGTACCTTTTTAAAATACTACACCAAATCCTATCCATCCACCATTTTCTATGTCCAATACCCACTATTGATCTCCCTATAATCATGGAGCTACCCTTTCCAATTAATCCCCTCTTGACACTTGTACAATCTCCCTTGCTTGAGAGCTCTCATCAATTGTGAGTCATTGATCTTTCAATTGCATCCTAGCCCTCCATCTAATCCTCCCAAAATTTTCTAAATTGGAGGTCATTAAAGCTATTTTCAATCAAATTCATGCAATACAATCTTATGCTTCTAGCAAAAGTACTCACATATTAACATCCTTGAGCACAACCACCTTATCGCGGTCCAACGAGGGTTGGTTTTGATAAAGACTTTTCTCATTTTTATCAATGTTTTATACCCTCTTATGCTTAATTTGAGTGTTTCTTGTTATTTGGGTAGAATAAGTTAATATTGTTTTAGCTTATGTGACCAATGCCATAGTATAGGTTAACTACACCTGATCTATACTAATTTGAGGCATAATTAATCCACTAAGCATCGATTCCAATAAGATATTCAAAATCATCAAAACAAGGAAACCATTAAAATTAACATGAAGAACATGAAAACGTAATGAAAACTTACTTTAAGACCTCAAATCTTATCCTATTGGGGGATTTCTGTCACATTGATGTGGAATGGCAACCCTTTCCCAATTTCTGGGATAATATAAGCTTGTTTTGATCTGTTTTATTGAAGAAAATCAATGAAACCGATGAGAGATGAATGAGAAATGATATGAATCTATTTTAACATGATGGATATGTGTTCTAAATGGTATGATGCTTGATAAAATGGATGTAACCTACGCTAAATGTAAACAAAGCTCAAATATGAAAACCATTTAAAGAAAACTATGCTAAAATGGATGCAAATTAGGTTAATATGGAAGCCATTAATGGATGCTTAAGCTAAATGGATGAAATTAATCTAATATGCTAAATAAAAGTGCTCATATGGATGCAAACTAAGTGTGAGTTTCAACAGCATGACTTTGCTATCAAAAGATGGATCCATTTGTCTCCAAACAATGACCTATTTATAGGAAAGCAAATGAAAAATCAAGCGCTCAGATTGATTTGGTCCATCAATGGTCAAGAATGAAAGAAGGGTGAGCACATGGATCAAAGATTCTCATCAATGGATGTGAATCAATGTTCACATAGATCAAGAAAAGATCAAGGGTTGATAATGATTCAAACAAACACACTTTGTAACAACTTTGAAAGTTTGTTACAAAATTCGTTTGAAAGAAATCATTCCAATTTTGGAGCCAAATAGGAGAATATTCCTTTGAAATGTTCCCTATGCAAGTGGATGGAGGGAAATTAGCAATTTAATTAATTAAAACTAAATATGAATGTGCAAGATGGAGAATAATGTGATATTCATTAAATAATTGATTTAATGAAAAAGGGGGATGCAAATATGATATTTAATTAAATAGTTTAGGGTTATTTAATTAAATAAGAGGACTTAGGGTTTAAATTAAATAATTTGCATTATTTAATTAAACAAGGTGAAATGTTAGTGTGAGAGGGGGTGAATTAACCCAATTAGGTTAATTAGATTAATAGATGAAAATGAAACATTTAATTAAATAATTAGGCTTATTTAATCAAATAGGAAAAAAAGATGAAATTTAGGACGAAATGATGTTAGTGATCAAATTCAAGTGTGTAATATCATTCAAGACAATTTTAAGTGTCTACAACTTGTTCTTGCATGCTCAAAATTTTATGTACAATAAGGATGAGGTGAGAAGGTAAGATTGAAAGTTTGACTACTTCTCCAAATGCGACACATGTGAACACACTCTAGGGACAAGTGTGAGGACATGCATTGAGTACACATGAGTTGAGACAAAAATAATTAATTTCTCTATGTGAGGTTAGGTGTAGTGTGAAGAAGACCTAGTCAAACTACAGAGGGAAAACGTTTTTTCACACTAACACCCTCTTAAGTGATACCTAGGGAGAAAAGTAAAAAATTAAAAAAATGAGTCCTAGCAACAAGGCTTGTGAGGTACTTATGTAAAATAAAGTTTGTTACAACTAGAGAAAAGGAGAAAACCCAATGAAAATAAAACTCCTCTTCAAAAGAGAGAAAGTGAAGGAGAAATAAACCTCCTCAAATATTATTCCATAAAGATAGGACCTTGAAGAACTCTTGAAGCATGTAGAAGTTGTAAAATCTAATGAATAATGACTAATTTCCATTGGAATAAAATAAAAATCCAATGGATGTAGATCAAGATAAGTGAGGCACAAAACATTGCACAAGTGCCCTCAATTACAATACTCAACCATATATGCACATATGACACTTGATGGAAAATTTTGTGAAGTTAAAAATGTAGATGATACTACAATCAAAGAGGCACAAAATACAGTGCATGATGACCCCATCAACACTACTATATGTGCATGTGGTTCTCTACATAAGCACTAAATTCACATGAATATTGATCAACTAAATAAGATAGAAGGTTGTATCCATAATCAAGAATGTAGGAGTGTTCATACAATATCAAATTCATCTCACCAAAATGCATGTGTAACTAGTCGTTGTATTTACCTACTCACACCAAAATGTGTGACTACTTGCATCATGCATACTAAAAGCTCTATCCAAGAAAACCCAGGGCGAACTTTGTACCTCAAGTTGGACACACTTTGTGTGTCCCCTTCTCCAATGCCCATAGCCAACCAAACCACCTTCTTCTTCATTGATTGATCTCCATGCCCTTTCCAAGTTTCACATAGATACTTTATATAAGCCTTAAGGAGTGGTTTTGAAACTATCACACCCTTTCACAAAGGATTCTATTTAATAAATACAATGATTCCTCTCTTAAAAATGAATCTATTAAATAACCTTTATCTTGTATCTCATTTTTAATTGTAAAAGATTATTTTATAGAAAATAACTTTCTTTTCACTTTGGAGAAAAAGTCCCATAACATTTCTCCCCATGTAATTTAGCTATTGTCCTTAGTAGCATGAGATGTATCTGTATCACAACTCAAAAAAACACATAATCAATGACTATAAATGCATTAATTTTTTATATAGTATTGTTAACATCATAATGTTTTTTATTTTATTTTTACTTCATCTATATTCTCTCCTTCTTTCTCTCTCTCTTGAATTCATAGGTCTTTCAATAATTATTTCTCATCCATTTTAAATTTGCAAGTTCATTCAATTTAATCACTTTTCCAATCAAAATTATGATTATAATTATATATTTCTTATAAAACATATTGAATGAATTTACAATTGAAAAACTAATACCATGATATATGTTTCATATCATATGGTTTAATTTTAACATTTGTCACCCACAAAACACTTAAAAACTCCTTGAATTTATATAAATAAATTTACACTAATATCTCATTCTTGCTCAACTTTTTGGATGTGCAATATTCATCAAAATGATAGAAAACATAATGAAAACAAATGAATAAAACTTAGGTTTTATCCATTCCAAAAAGGCAACATCCATCCACTACATTATACAATACATGACAAGAGTTGTAAAAAGAATTAGCCACTTCCTTTATAATATTACTTTCTCGATAGCACGTACTTTGTAGAACATTGAAAAATACATTTACATTGTAGGAGATTGAAACTTATTTTCCTCTCTATTCTTCAATAAGTTAGTCTTCCTTGAAAATAGATTAGGACTATAATGGGGTTAACTCTTTGGATAAAATACCAAGGGTCTATGTCATCTTATCACAACTAGTCAATTGAATACAACCCTAGCATGGAAATTTTGAGGGCAAGGTAAATGTAGAATGAGAGTAGGGTGTAGGTAGTATGTTGTGGAGTACCCAATTTTAACTATTAAAAATACATTTCTTTAGACCATGGATATAACTAATAAATGCAAAGGTTTTGTGGATATGTGAGATTAGACACTAGAGGGGCAAGTTAAATTAGTAGGGTGTTTTATTTTTACTCATGTAGCAAGGAAAATAAATAACATAGGTTGTAATAGTTGGAGGAGGGTGTTAAATTATTTTAAAATGATATATAAACCTAAAATTTGCAATATATCAAAGGAAACAAGTTGAAGGGGGGAAAAAACCCAAAATTATGCAATCCAACTAATCCTTGTACCTAAAAATGGATTCGAACCTTTCTCTCCTCAATTGTCCTTGCCTTAGTTCCAAAAATTTGGCTCCTTATGCCCATAGGAATCCTCTTTTTATCTTTCCTTTAGTTCCCAATGAATTAATTTTATTTCGAGGCTAGACACCTAGCTCACAAGTGAATACAATATGGGGTTAATGGCAAGGCATGGCCTCCCTCAGATGGCTTGTTGGAGATATCTGATTGGGCCAATAAATCAGGCATGTTTTCCTCCTACCTTGGTTGTAACCTCCTCTTTGCCCCCGACCTTCTCCTTTTCTCCATTTCCATTCATTTTTCTTACTTCTCCAAAGGTTGATGGTGATGGAATTTTAGTTTTTATTTTATTTTATTTTTACTTTGTGTGACTTAGATAAAGTTCGCTTACCTTATTTTCTCTTTGACCATTATTTTATTCTATTTCATACATATATATATGTGTGTGTGTACATATACATACATATATATATATATATATGTATATATACATATATACATATATATACATATATATATATATTATTATACATATATATACATACATACATATATATATATATACACATATACATATATACATATATATTATACATACATATATATGTATATATGTATATATACATATATATATATACATATATATACATATATACATATATACATACATATATACATATATATATGTATACATATATATATACATATATATATAATATATATATGTGTGTGTGTATTAATGACTTACTATCATTCATTAACTAAGGTTGTCAAAACTTGAATTGGGGTTATCATCATGCATTCATAAATAGAAGTGGAAATTAGTTATCAATATAAACTAGCACTTGCACCGGAGGGGGTGCAAGGGTTACACCGATAGAAAAATATAGAGAAGTGAGAAGGGGAGTGACATGCAAATTAGTACTTGTATGGACATCATTAACAAAAGAAACAATGTTTTATGCTCACAACAGAAAATAGATATTAGAAGATAGTAATAGGTAAATATACAATGTGATTATACAATGTTTTAATCTTAGTAATAAATAGAGAACACAAATCAATACAAATTGTTTGTAATAGATGGATATATTTCATGATGTTTTCTTCAAGAATGGTATCAATAGGTGCCCCTAGTTTGTAGGAGTGTACATGGAATGTAGTGGGTGTATGCATGGAATAAATGAATTGGTCAATGGATATGTGAGGTATGCAAAGGATGGCAGGGAGTGTAATTTGGAGTGCATGTGGTTATTTGGAGAATACTTGTGTAATGGTGGTGCAGTGAATGCTAACGATCCATATCAAGAAATTTACCATAAGCAAGTGTATAGTGTACACTGAATTTCGACCAAGATCAAGATGATTTGGAATGTGGGTGGCGATGACTGAACATGGATTTGATAGATGGTACAAGGATGAACTGATTTAGTTTGGATAAGGTGGATGGAGTGTTGGATTTACTGTGGATGGGGTAAGATGTGTGTACCTCTTTTGGTGCATGTAGCTATTTTTTTTTTTGCAATCTCATTGAGATGCAGACATCTCGCTTAGGGAGCCATAAGAGTCCTTATGATAAAGTGTTGCTGTCAACACACGGTTATTCAAAGATTTGGATATCATGGATGTCACAATTTATGTTGGTGTACATTTACGGTTGACGGTTTGGATATTTTTTTTCCAAACTTGGGAGGTGAGAAATGGTAGGTGGATATGGAGATTCGTTTGGGGAAAACTTTGTGCATATGTCTTGTAGGTCACTTTTGAAGCTTTCCTGTGCACTGTTGGACTTTTTTTGATGGAAGTGCTTCCCTTCTTTATTTTTTCCCCATAGTTTCTTTGAATAATGGAGGTTGATAGGGATGATTTTGTGTTGTATTTTATGGTATCCATTTGCATATTATTTGTCCATTTTTTTCTTTATTTTCTCCTTTCTTTATTTTGGTGGATGGGATGATGTGTGAAGCATGGTTGAAGTTATGAAGTGTTGTAGCATTGACAATGGTTTTATCATAAGGACTCTACAGTCTCCCAAATGTTGAATTTTTTTTTGTAGAACATCTACATGTACATTTAGGAGTAAGTGTCTCATAGGTAGATGGATGAGTAGGTGGTATATGGATATGGTTTATTAGACATTCAAATTCTTGATCTTGATTTCGCATGGTGTTGTCTTAAATATGCTTTGGTTCATGTTCTTGACATGGATCAATTTGATAGGATGGATTGTATGCAAAGGGGTTTTTTGTTTTTTCCTGTAGGCATGGGAAGTGGCTCAATATTCTATTGAATGTGATAGGGTCTCTATATGTCCTAAAAATGACCAATACTTTGGGAGGATTCTTTAACTTGGAGCAACCATTTGTAAGAGTATATGATGCTAGAACATCCACCTGCATGCGATTGTAAATGTGGTGTAAGCATAGAAACAATAATTTGTATGTATATCAATATGGTAAGTAGAAGATAAAACAAATATAGCTTTCTTGAGAGAGTGGTGTGTTAATGTATGTGTACCTGTACTCATCATAAAGAGAGAAGATGTAGTCAGAGCTCTTCTTTTTTCCTGATAATTGTGTATGGATTATTCTTCATTCTTGAGTATCAATCAAAGGAAAATGGTGGGTCGATCCTAAGTCTGTGTATTGATTTAACTCTAGATATAGCTGTAAAAGTTAAACCTTGTCTTTCTTTTTTTCCTATATTGATTGTTGCTCTTTCGATCGTCATTCCTTGGGATTTATGTATTGTAATCGCCCATGCACTGCAAAGTGGTAACTGCCTCTGAGCACCTAGTGATATAGGTGATATAGGAATAGTTTTTGGAGCATGGATGCTCCAAGGTGGGCTATTGTAAGTATCAAATTTTACTACCACATATAATGGTAAATTTGGTGGTTTGGAGCTTTCTATGTATACAATATCTACAACCTCTCCAAGAGAACCATTTACAAGGCCTGCTTGAGTCCATAGGTTTGTAGTTAGAATGATGCATTGGCCTCTACATAGCAGGAGTTCATGGGGAAGCTTGTCAGCATCATTGTCGATCTTTGATGTTGTGGTTGTTTTTATTGCAATACTAAGTGCAATAGGCATATTTAACAGCTATATCATTTTCTTGTTGTGTGTTCCAACTAAGTCATTGGTCGGGAATAGGTGCATTTCCAGGTCGAAAGACTTGTTTTCTTTGTGTGATAGCTCTTTTTTTTGTGACGCATTAGTATCTCCTAATCTTGTTCACTCGGTTCTGCATTACTAATGTTTTGTAGAGTTCTTCGAAAGTCAAATTGAGCTCGTGTGTCCTCATGTTGTCAAAATATTTTTTCTAGTGTGACAATAATAATGAATTATTCCTAGAGGGATTTCACATTTGTGTGGGCGACATATATAGGTTTGTCCATAACATGGGGTAGTTGTGCAAAGTCACCTGCAAGAATGATAGATCTTCCACCGAAGAACAAGTGTTGTTGGTGGGGGAAAGCCTCACGTAGCCTAGTATCGATTTTCAAGAGTAATTTTGGGCCTATAAAGCTCAGCTCATCAATTAGGAGGTATTTTATGTTTCTCATGCTATGTTCGAACATTGTAAGTGACTGACCCTTCAAAGGTTGCATTTCCTTGATTGGAATCTTCAAGGCTGAATGTATAGTTGAGGCGTGTATGTTGAATGCTGTGATTCCTGTAGGAGCAACAAGGAGCAGGCTATGTTCTTGTGGTACTAAATTGGAAAGGGAGTGTTTAATGCAATGAATAAGATAGGATTTCCCTATTCCTGTTGTGCCTTGTATGATCATGTACAAGGGTTTTTCTATTTCACAAGAACTATAGTGGGTATGTGCAGGATCATGATGGGCCAAAAAGTGGCAATGGAGAAAAAATTACATTTTTCGTCGACCCAAAAACATGAAAATGCTGAGTTGACTTTTTTGTGGCTTGGGTGTCAGTACATTGATCCAAAGCAATGCCCAAACCAAGATTTCCATATCGGATATTCGATTTGAGGAATATATATATATATATATATATATATATATATATATATATATATGGGCTGTTAAAATCATTTCACACTTGCACAGGCTGTAGGCGCACAATGAGGAGGTTTTTCACATAACAGATATCCGATATCCATTTTGAAAGGTTAGATTTTGGATTTTTCTTTGCTTTAATTGAATTTTGAATTAGATTTGTATAATTTCAATTAGTTTTTTATGGATGTTTTTTCAAAATAGGGTTTTTGATTGAATTTTTATGAAAAACTTGAGTTTAGAATGGATTTTGATTAAAAATGAATGTTTTTTATGGATTTTGATTTAAAAATAGTGTTGTTTATGTATTTGTATTAAAAATTAGAGAATCTTATAGATTTCTGTTAAAAAGTAGGGTTTTTTTTGGATTTTTTTTAAAACTAGGGTATTTTTACTATATTTTCATTTATATTGTCTAATTTCAATTAGATTAATTAGTTTTTAACTTTAATCAAGCATTATGGCTGCTGAGAATGAAAATGCACAAATTCCAAACGATCCACCAGCTGAGAATGAAAATGCACAAATTCCAGACGATCTACCAGTTGAGAATGAAAATGCACAAATGTCAAACGCTCCACCACCTCCGAAACCATCAATTGAAGACTTAATTGGTGAAAAATTGCAGCAATTGAGGGGCATTTCTGAAGTTTATACGAGAATCCCTCGATTATCCGAGATGTCAAACACATTGAAGGAAATAATTAAAAATATAGAAACCCTCTCCACCCAATATAATGCCTTTCATTTGTGGCAAGAAGACATGAGGGAATATTATGCATGTGGATTGTATTATGATGATGTGAAAGATCTTGGAATAACCAAAGCCCAAATAGCCTCTTTATTTGTTAACCCCCGCATTGGTTTTCCAGTGAATGTTAATAAACCAAAACTTTCTATAAAATGGTGCACGCATAGGGACATTGTAGATAAATTTTGGAATAGTTGGCGTATGGTTTTTGATAAACCACAGAACAAAAATTATGATATACCATTTTACTTTATTAAAAAATTATATGCTGAGTTTGTGTTAGGGCATCATGTCAAGTACTTTGACATTAAACCCTTCCAGGGCGTTGGTGGAGGTATGCCCCAGGATAGACCAGGGGTAGTTAGAGTAGTCTCACGCCCATATGTTCCCCCCCTCCCCTTCCTCCTCCACCTCTAGTATATCATCCAGATATTATGCAGGATGTGGCCACACAGGCTATCCAGGTTATTCACTCTTTGAGTGGTCTTTTGGTTTCGCATGCTTCTACAGTAGCTCAGCCACATTCTAGTGATGTTGGTGATGGCTCGAGTGCTACTGCATCATCCTTGTCAGGTCCACATATTTTTATGCCACATACTTGCTCCATGTGCTACTAGATATGCTTGGGTCCTCTTGTACAACCCGTTGAGCATCCCTTGGACACTACTGATTATGACCTCCATGATGTGGACATTATAGATCAGACACAGGTGAGTGGAGTGTACCCTACAGAGTCCTCTCCTGCTAGAGAGGGGGACATTGGAATAGTGACATAGGTAAGATTTAAGTTGTAAATTCATAACTTGCATTTGTTTTTAAATGAATATTAATAAGAGATAGTATAATGTACTAATATTTATTTACATGGTCTATTTAACAGTTGATGTCTGAGGAGGAGCTCGCACAGGTGATTGATAGCACCCTCAGGGCCATTTCATTTGGCCTCAACACGCACACAGTATATATTTTCGCACTCACTTGTTTACATTTTTTTATTATATACTTGCTTGTCATTTGAATTGTCATTAATGAAATTATATAATAACTTAAATATGTTTATCTTATTTTCCTCTTGTAAGAAATGCCTAGTGCGAGCGAGGTGTAGCCTTGTCCAGATTATGGAAGTGCAATGTTAGATAAGGGGAAGGTAATTGAACTCAAATTCGATTGAATTAAGATTTTTAAGATCTTATATTGATTATACATACATTGACATAGATTGGTAGTTTCATATGTACTTGTCATTTTTATGTACAGGTAGTTATGAGCTATATGTTGTTGTTGACAAGTGCCACAATGCCTGAAGGAGTATGTATTGGAACACCTGAAGGAGTAGGTGTTGAAACACCTTAAGGAGGAGGTGTCGAAACACCTAAAGGAGATACAGAAAAAGATCAGCCTAAAGAGGTATGCGTTTATTTTATTTTGTGTTTGGTTTTTATATGTTCCTATTTCGACAATTGTATGCTAACTTGGATCAATTTTATGTTTTTGTTCACATATATAGATTGACATTACAAAAGTTGGTTTGGTCGGTTCTTTGAGAGGGGCATATTCTAGGGCTCCTGACTTTTTGAAGAGACGAATATTTCAGGTAATCAAGATTTCAATTTTAGAGTTCAATTATACTTCAATGTATATTGATTTTGATGTTAATTATTCAATTTTAAATCATATAGTATAAATAATCTCAATTGTGGTTTGAATTTTTCTTGTGCAGCTATCTTCAGAGCCAACGAGTGCTTCAAAGAGGCTCCATTTTGATGATCCACCAGTAGTTTAGGATGAGATAGACATTTTGGCATGTAAATTTTGAATAGACATCGAGATGGCATATGCCACATTTTGTAAAACTTTGTTTGAGTTGATGTTGATGCCATTTTTTTATATAGAGATACACTCAAGATTATTGGATAATTTGATATATAGAAGTTGACAATCGAAATTTAATTTCTTCCTCGTGTGCATGATTAAACTCTTTGAAAATTTAATCAAGTGAGGAATGGTTAAATATCAATGTAAAATAGCATAAAAAATAATGGTTGTATTATGTAGTTTATATTCATATCACTGCTTACATTGCATTGCACATCTTTCAAACTCAAAGCATTACTCCACATTGCATAACTAAAAACTAGATGCTGATAAATGAAAAAATTTCAATTACAATATAGTTTTTACAAAGTCAACCTAAGCAGTTATGCAATTACTTCACATTACATAACTAATAACTAGGAGCAGCTGTCAATTGTATTTTCTTGTCATGGAATTTTATGAGACCACATTTCTTTGAGGCATTTTTTCAAACAGTTCATTTCCTTGTCTATGCTACCACATTTTTCATACATGTGTACCAAAGCTTTTTATCAAATAGTTCACTGGGTTGTTGTTATGGCTAAAAGCCTAAAACAAGTGCTTTCAAACAAGCTATGGATTGATGCAGAGTGGGGGTGAAAACATATGTGAAAACTACCCTTGACTCCTTTGGACCAAATTTGAGAATCGATAACATACCCCTGTCCTAGGCTAGTGAATTAGCCCTCTTTCACAAAGTGAGTTCCCTTTAAACACTTTATCTTCACAAGAACACCCCAAAAAATCTTGAGTTGTGTCATAAAACAACAAATTCTAAGATTATTCTGCACCTACAGGTCCTTTAGCAGGCTGTCCCATGAAACCGTCCGTTTACCATGCAAATGCATAAGGTTTACTGAAAGTCCCACTTGCAAAACTCCCCTAACCATGCCACCAACTCAAAAACCTCTATTATGACCCCAATATGCTTAAACGTTAAAGATATTCCCCCACTCTCATTGATTTTAACAAACCCTAGGCTAAAAGCTCCATTTTCATGCAATTTAAGCAATGATTTGCTTAGGACAACAACTCCAAGACTCACAAATCATTTCCCCTTTCTTAAATGGACATGCACACATTCAAATCATATTGTACACAACCTCTCCACCGAGCCACATGAAAGGTACAGTAGGTGGAGCACTTCAATAATTCATAATTTACTCAAAATGCAAAATCTAGGTTCACTACCCACCTTGAGTAAACTTGGCACAAAACTCACAAAAAATGAAAAGAAAGCACTCAAACTAACTTTAAAGGGGTCTCAGGCCTACTACCCCCTCATTCCACATGCTATGCAGCTGTTTACTTGTTGTGTAGTGGTTGAACAATGGAGAAAACACATATTTTTTCTATAGAAACCACATTTTTTGCAAAGTAACTCAATATGATCTTATTGATTCCTCACAAAATTACATTCATCAATCCCCAAAATGACTTCCTCAACCTTTTTTAAGACTCTCCCCCACAAAAAAAAAGGACCAACTCCCAATAACTGACTTACAAACTAGGTTACCTATTTGGGTTCAGGTTCGGGTTTGGGGGTTTAGTTTTCCAGTTTGGCTAAATTTTTTTTGGGGGTGGTTCAGTTCGTTAGTAAAAAAAATGTAAAAATAAAATATATATATATGCAACATAGAAGCATGAAATATGATTAGAATATCACATAACATGATATAAACAACAAAACCACCATAAACTTGAATGTCATTTAAAACATGCATGATAAATATTCATTATTGAAACTTGAATTGTGGTAGCTTGATATACAAAGTCTATTGATGCCAAGGTTCAATTTGTATGATTTTGAAAAAAGAAGCCAACTGAGTAGAGTTATCAGCATTCTTTAGAAATCATAAGAATTTATTTAGTACACTAGCCATCTTGATGTATTCTTGTAATCTCAAATGCTAAATCTATGAAGAAGTTAACACTGCTGCCCACTAGTTTCCATTAAAAAGAAAGCAACAAGCTATGGTCTAATGGATTTTTTTCACACAAAAATCAACGTTCGAGTTCGGTTGGAGGCTGAAAACTACTTGTAACTACATAAATAAATCTTGTTCTACAACTCATATGACCTAACCGACTGTTCCATCACATGCGGATGGTTACGTTTAGGTTAGGTATGGTCCTCTTTCTCACCCAAATCGGCCGAAGCAGTTCGAGCTACGTTCAATCAACGAAATCCCTTAAGAGTCCAAAGTGCAAAAGGGGAGCAATGTTTGACTAACTATTTCTCAGAAAATGTGATGCCTACAAAATTTTTGTTTGAGACTACGAGATCGTGTTGGGCCCCTCTACAATAAGCTCTCTCATTTTTTGCTATCTCGGAGGTGTTTTCCCGTGGTGGCAAGTTTTCAGTTGAGGGAAAAGTTGTCAGATGCAAGCAATGTAAAGTTACAAAGTGGTGCAACTTTCATTCAACAACTCGTACGACCAAATGGACTATTCCAACATGTCTGGATGGGTACATTTATGCTAGGGATGGTCCTCTTTTGCACACAAATACGCCGAATCACTCCGAGTTGCATTGGACCGACAATTTTCATTAAGAGTCTAAAGTGCTAAAAGACAACAATCTTTGAAGGGATATTTATCAGAAACCATGACATTTACAGACTCTTCATTTGAGGCTATGGGATCATGTTTGGCCCATCTATAATAACCTCTCTCAATTTTTTCTATCTCTGAGGTGTTTTCCCGTGGTGGCAAGTTTTCAGTTGAGAGAAAAGTTGTCAGATTCAAGCAGTGTAAAGTTGCAAAGTGGTGAAAGTTTCATTCAGCAACTCGTACGACCAAATAGACTATTCCGACATGTCTAGATGGGTATGTTTACACTAGGGATGGTCCTCTTTTGCACCCAAATACGCTGAATCACTCCAAACTACATTGGACTGACGATTTCCCTTACGAGTCCAAAGTGCTAAAAGGAAGCAATCTTTGAAGGGCTATTTCTCATAAATCGTGATGTTTACAGACTCTCCATTTGAGCTTATGGGATCATATTTGGCCCATCTACAATGACCTCTCTCAGTTTTTTCTATCTTAGAGGCTTTTTCCCATGGTGGCAAGTTTTTAGTTGAGGGAAAAGTTGTTAGATGCAAGCAGTGTAAAGTTGCAAAATGGTGCAACTTTCATTCAACAACTCGTACGACCAAATGGACCGTTCCAACACATCCAGATGCGTACGTTTACACTAGGGATGGTCCTCTCTTGCACCCAAATACGTCGAATCACTTCGAGCTACATTGGACCGACAATTTCCCTTAAGAGTCCAAAGTGCTAAAACACCATACCTTCTATTGTACGGTCTGTAGTTGGATGGTATGGCCATGGTAGATTTTATTAGGACCGTATAAGGTGACTATGTGGGTTTAGAGAGCTAGAAACATCTGTACTTGAGTTGGTGAGTCGCCATGCATGGAAAAAATGAGTGAAATTATTTGAAAAATGGTGGTTACAACTTGCTAATGTCAATGAAACACGGAGGTAACAAGATTTAAGGTTGGATCAAGCTTGTGC
This sequence comes from Sequoia sempervirens, assembly GCA_007258455.2. Lineage (NCBI taxonomy): Eukaryota > Viridiplantae > Streptophyta > Pinopsida > Cupressales > Cupressaceae > Sequoia > Sequoia sempervirens. Next base: position 109,715 of record VDFB02352304.1, on the reverse strand, counting down.
AAGTCCTAATAGATGTGTTTGATGAGTTTATAGGGTGTGGCAAGGTTGGAAACATTGATTTCCTTAAAAACCTCATGAAAGTTGCTAAAAATGAAGTTGCACCCAAGTTAGATTTGAGGAGCAAAAGTGGCAAGCCATTGTAATTTATTATATATAAATAGGAGATATTACAAAACTTGGTTTAAACAAGCATACTGACAGGAAAGAACCAGGAAGAAAACCTTCGGTTGTAACTCGATTAAGTACAAAAAGTTACTACAGAATTGTCCCAATAACATTAACAAAGCATACACTTGTATGACTAATTCAACCTATGAGTTTCCAAAATATAAACCCCTTTACATTTTAAACATACCCTTTATACAATGCCAAACATTTGACCCATATTTCAAAAAAATCACTGGATATAGATTATGCCCATACACAGTTATGACCTTTTGACATTGTTTCACATTTGAAAATTTAAATTTTACAAAATTTTCCTATTGGAGGCATTCAGGGCACAGTCTTCCATGATAGTAGTATGTTCACGTTCTGGATTGACAAGCACCTATACAAACCATCAAGGTAGCTTAGAATAACCAATCTATATTATTCTAAATGACACAAAATATGATGAGATGGTTATGCAAACTATAAAAGATGCTTAGAATAACCAATCTATATTGTTGTAATCTATCACATACCTCTCCAAAGGATCAGAGCTGGCTATTGTTGTAGCAAGTCCATGATCAATCGTGCCAGGAATATCGCAAAAGTGAGAAAATGAGAAATATATATTGTCACAATAGAAAAGATGCTTAGACTAATAAATCTATATTAATCTAAACAACTTGAATGATGATGAATTGGTAATGAAAACTATAAAAGATGCTTAGAATAACCAATCTATATTATTCTAAATGACACAAAATATGATGAGATGGTAATGCAAACTATAAAAGATGCTTAGAATAACCAATCTATATTGTTGTAATCTGTCACATACCTCTCAAAAAGGATCAGAGCTAGCTATTGTTGTAGTAGGTCCATGATCAATCGTGCCAGGAATATCACAAAAGTGGGAAAATGAGAAATCTATATTGTCACAATAGAAAAGATGCTTAGACTAACAAATCTATATTAATCTAAACAACTTGAATGATGATGAATTGGTGATGCAAACTATAAAAGATGCTTAAAAGACCATAGGGCTTAGGCTCACCAATATATATTGTTCTAATATGTCGCATACCTCTCTGAAAGGATCAAAGCTGACTATTGTTGCAGCAGGTCCATGATTAATCGTGTCAAAAATATCACAAAAGTGCAGACAAAATATCACTATTAAAGACACCTGCATTGCAATAGTGTACAAAATATCAGTATTAAATAAAGAACACTAATGAACTTAAGCATAATGAACATAAGCATTGTACCTTCCATTCTTGAAAATTCTATTCAAGTGTGCCAGGAGGGTCATCTCTTTGCTTAAGAGTATCCAATATTGCTTCATGATCAACATTACTAAGTGTCCATAGTTGTTTTGTCTTTGGTCTGACATGATGCTTCAACAACTTAACATTTTTTGCTATAACAAGGTGAGAATACATGAGAATGGTTTTGTGTTTCTCGTAGTCTTCAAATGCAGGTATGCCATTCTTTCTAATCATGTATGTTCGTAACCAAGTTCCTGCAACCACAATTGAACCTGTAGGATACACAAAACCATCATCATCTTCCATCGGTTGTGTTAGATTATGCTTTACCCACACACATCGAGCCAACCAATAGTCTGATCTCTCTTCATTCCCTTGCGATGCAACAATTGCAAAAACATGTCCTGGCTATAGTAGATTTGAAAGCAGGTCATAATCAATTGAAATTTCCATTGTTTCATTCGTCATGGATATTGTTTGAGATAAAGAAGTTAGATACTGTGGAACCCATGTATCTACCCACTCACTTGACTCGCATTGATCCCACTCACATTGAATACAACTCTGACAAAAACAAGCCAACTCTCGTGTCCAAATGGTCCATGTGCCTGCATCTGAGCTTCAAAATGAATGCATCTTTGAAGAATCTTTGATTGTATGACAATTCAATTTGCCTCCCACTGTACCCTTCTCAACCAACCAAAAGAACCTGCGCACTGTTGAATCAAGTGTCCCTCCTTGTGACAATGTTGAAATACACCAATCAAAAATAGAACATGCATCGCTGAATTTTTCTCTTGAAATCTTCAATTTCTCCTTAACTAGAGCTCTCTTTATGCATGCACTTTCTCCATCATGCCCCCCTTTCCCATTCCCAGCTTCAAAAAAACTCCAAATATGAGGTACACCCCTCTCTACATGCATTCTACTCAACCAATAAAACATACGAGCATTCTTGAATTGACCTGTGCAATTATCTAACCATATGAGATGTTGGACCAATGCTATATCATGCTCCTACAAGAACTCAAAAAAATTCTCAAAACAATGTTGGACATACTCGGATGAGTGAGATCTATCATCACTCATATAAAAATGATACTCTCTGATTATCTTTCGATCCTCCTCTGTACTATCAGGTGCATGTCTAAACGTTATGTGACAAAAATAACAATCTAAATGGAATTGTAATACTGAGATTGTACCTCGTTTTGTGGTTGCAATGTGTAGTTTTCTACAAAATCAACCACTGATATAATAGTGCCAATCAGAAAAGAGTCCTTACACATCCTAAATTGTTGATCCAACCACTAAGACCTATGACTATGCATTGCATACTTATAGAAAATATTGTCCTTAAAATCTGAAATAAAATCAGCAACATTGCATTCTTTTGTAACCAACTCGCATGTAGAACCTTCACCTCCACTCTGCAAAGTATATTTGACTATCTCATATCTTTTTTTTCAACAAGATTCTTTCCAAATTCATGTTTGGAACCCTCATGAAAACATTGAACAAACTTTGACAAGCCACCACATTGTGAGCACTTCGCATTTAAACAATCATTTCTATAGAAAAAGCAACCATCATCTCTAGAACATAAAAATAGATCTAGCAAGTCCCTTGATGATTTTAGAAGATGCATTGCACCACACTCCTGCAACATTTCATTAGTATGCAAAGTAGAACAGATATAGCATAATAGCTCATGGTACATTGAAAACTCCACATGGTATTTGCAACAACAATTATTACGAATCTTAAGAGGCACACAATAAAATGGCTTCAAACCTTCAAAATTCCTTTGCAAGATTTCCATATTTGGATGTGTTTCAATAAATTTTTTGAACAACATTGTTTGGCTTGATTCCAAGAAATGTTTAGGATGCGGTGTATGGTCTCGATTGACAATTCTTAACTTTAAAACATCCTTTGCATTGGGTGATACTCTAGAGTTATCGTGGAAGCTTCCTGACAAAAGCCCATTTATCATTTTGAAGAGGATCATCTATTATTTCTCTTCTTGCGATTGCTTTATCCAAATTTTTATGATTTATGTCAAAATCAATACAAGTTTGTCTCATAAAGTGAACCTTTTTTAATTGATGGCTTACTAGGGCGGTTGTAATGACTCTCCAAGCAGCTCTCTTATACTTTTCCTTGTTATTTTTTCCAATAGACTTGAGAGCATTAAAAATATTTTTGACAATAATAGAATTTTTTTCGATCTTCTTGTTCACACGAATCTTCAATTTGGCTAGCAAAGGTCTCATCTTTTGCATCTTTAGCAATTGTACAAAAAGTTGGCATTGCTCGGTCAATGTCTTATCGCTAAATATTGGTTGAAAAGTCTTCTAGCCCACAACTGAACAGTTTGTGTTGACCTCTTTCCTTCAAAATTGTTTATAATGTTCTCATCAATTTCAAGTAACCATTTACAGGTTCTTGAAGGTCTTGGATTTGGAATGTCTTTCTTCCACACAAGGTTCTTCATTTCTCATGTAATCTGGTGAAACATAATTTACAATTGCTTCAATATTATGTTCAAAATCTTCATTTCCAACATTTTCACCTTGAACATTTTCAATATCAATTTGAATAATTTCATTCCCAATTTCAATATCATGTTCAACATCTTCAAATCCAACATTTTCACCTTGAACATTTTCATTATCAATTTCAATATTTTCATTCCCAATTTCAATATCATGTTCAACATCTTCAAATCCAACATTTTCACCTTGAACATTTTCATTATCAAATTCAATATTTTCATTCCCGAATTGAATATCATGTTCAACATCTTCAATTCCAACATTTTCACCTTGAATATTTTCACCTTGAATATATTCAATTTCCTCTTCACTTGAAAGAGCATAGGGGTCAGGTTCACCAATATTTAACATACCTTGTCTTCTCTTCCTAGGACCTTCTCTATCTCTTTGTCTATATGGTTCAATTTGTTCTTTTGTAAGCTTTCTCTTACGTTTTTGCTTCCGACGACTGCTGCTCCCCATTATACCTCATAAATGATGCTAAAAAAAATTGCTTACAACAAATTTGAGTAGAAGATGCTCCAAAAAGTTGATCTTTGTCTCTTCCTGTCTGAAACCGTGCGTTTGTCACCTATAAAGCCTGCAAACAGAGTGTAGGGTTCGTTGGAATGCACAAAATGACCCACATGGGATTTTTTTATGGCCCACAAATCCAATATCTGTTATAATCTGATATCCGATACAATCTAATATCTGATTTGAAAAACATTTTAAAATGTTTTGTAACAGTATGATTTTAGTTCTACAAATCTGATATCCGATTTGAATCAGATATCTAATTTTTGTACACATAGACCTAAGGGTTAATGGTAGATAGTAGAGGGTTTAAGGGTTAAGGGTTTAGGGTTTAGGGTATAGGGTAGAGGGTTTAAGGGTTAAGGGTTTAGGGTATAGGGTAGAGGGTTTAAGGGTTAAGGGTTTGGGTTTAGGGTTAAGGGGTTTATAAGGGTTTAGGGTTTAAGGGTTAAGGGTATAGGGGAGAGAGATAGATGGAGTGAGTGAGTGAGAGAGAGGGAGGGAGAGAGTGGGAGAGAGTGGGAGAGTGGGAGAGTGGGAGAGAGGGTGGAAGAGAGTGGGAGAGGGTGGGAGAGGGTGGGAGAGAGGTGTAAGGAAAATTAGATGCGGAAAACAATTTTCCTAATGTCAATACCTCAGGAAAGAATACAGAAGTACCTTTAATTTTTCAATTACAGTCAAATTGAGATGTACTATGAGACAGATTACAAAAACAAAGTATTTAGAAAAACACACATGAACACCAGATATACATGGGAAAACCCTTATGGGAGAAAAACCCACCACACCAAGAGAAATCACTTTGTATTACAGTAATCAAAGTTACATATAATTCCAGACTTATCTTTCTGGTGTCATTAAACAACAACATTCATCATGTACATTCTTCGAACAGAAAACTTTTAGGTTACAACCATTACAGATTTTTAATCCTTCACTAATATAGTTTGAATTCTTCACACTTCACTGTTGATCGAACTATTATCCAACATCAAAACATCTGCAATTTCCAACTATATCCATGGTGTTCCCTGACTGTTGAGCTCCCTCACAGAACCGTCACAACGAACAGACTCCCAACGGTTCCAATTCGGCTCTTCTGATTCATCCACGTGATGCCACATCATAAGTCATACATGATCAACAAAATTTGAATTACATTGGCATCTCGGTGAGACACTAACAGTGTATCACCGATGCCACATTGACCTCTTATCGATGCGCCAAGAGCCTTCGTAGTTGCCAAGATATTATATCGAGCTCCAATAGATATACCGAGTCATCACGTAGTCGTTCTGACTTATCGCTTTCGCCATAAGGTCATGGTGAAACACTAAGGTTATGGCGAAACACTAAGGTTATACCGAAGTTCCCATCTCTACCGAGCACCCAACGAAAGTCAGCAATACTTACTCCTATCGCCAAGAGTTCATAGCGATATTCATATGCTACTCCGAAGTGTTCACCTATCGCCAAAACATTTGTCCATCATTAAGACTTCTTATCGATCTCTATGACTTATCCCGAACACCTTTTGTCTGTCGCTTAGAGTTACCTTGACAGCCATCAGCTATCGGCAAGACAATAGCTTATTGCTCAGACTCAATAATGAAACCTAAGAGTTATATCGATAACTCCCAAGTAGTCCCTGTTGGCATAGCTTTCTTTATAACTCCTGAGTAGTCCCTGTCGGCATAGCTTTCTTCTATTGCTAAGACCTTCCTTGATAGCTTTGAGTTATACTGAAGATAACACTTAAGTCTTCCTGATGAAACAAAACAAGCAAACACTGTCGACATAACATTTGATTTCATGGTGACATCTTACCGAGTGAATATAGGTTATTCTGAAGACCTCAATACATACACTGTCGGCGAGAGATAAACACTTCGCTGAGACATCTCTCTGAAAGTTGAAGCCATTCCGAAACTCCAGTCACCAAGAGTCTCGTCGATACACAACAGAAAGACCTTTTGGCCAAGGCTCTCCCGAGCGCTATGAGGTCATAGCGAATAAACCAAGCTACAACAATAGACTCCACAGTAAACCTTTCAGCAAGACTTCTTTAGGGTCACAACAACCTGTTCAAAATTTGATAAAACAAACTGCTAGTCGGCCAGACAATCATAATGTCACACTGACATTGCTCTAAAGGAGGTTTTAGCCTGTAATGTTTGAGGCACATATTTCCAAAAATCTCCCACTTGACAAAGATCATTCAAGCACCTCCAAAGCATGCAAAAAATTACTTTACTAAAAAATCATGGGCACTAAGGCCCATTGAACTGACACACCACCTAAACTTGTCTGTGCTCATTGGCTTCGTCAATGCATCTGAAACATTCTCCAGAGTATCAAATTTTTCCAAACTGACCTTTCCATCCTCAACCATATCTCGTACAAAGTGGTACTGTACATCAATATGTTTTGTCCTGGCATGGAAAGTTGGATTCTTTGCTAGAAAAATGGCACTCTAACTGTCACATAAGATTGTTATTTCCCCTGCATCAAAACCAATGTTAGAACACAAACGTTTCAACCATACAACTTCTTTACAAGCATGGGTAGCTGCCATGTATTCAGCCTCTATAGTGGACAAAGTGACTATAGCCTGCTGCTTGCTCATCCAACTCACTGCACCACCATTCAACATGAAAATGTATCCACTGGTGGATCTTCTACTATCAATGTCCCCTGCCCAATCAGAGTCTACATAACCATGAATGCTGAGAGTCCTTTGTGATTCAACTGAATTACCATGGTAACACAATGCAAAATCTGAAGTTCCCTTCAAATACCTAAACACCCTCTTCACAACATTCCAATGTATTCTTCCTGGATTAGCCATAAATCGACTAAGTACTCCCACTGCTTGGGAAATGTCTGGTCTTGTATAGACCATTGCATACATAAGACTGCCTACTGCACTAGCATAGGGTACACTGGTCATGTCCTCCATCTCAGTAGGAGATTTTGGACAATCCTCAACAGATAGCTTCATTCCCTGTATGACTGGAACAACTAACTATTTGCAATCATTCATACAAAATCTCTCTAGAACAATCTTTATATACTTACTCTGACTGAGCCAAAGCTTTCTATTCTTCCTGTCCTTAGTTATCTCCATCCCCAGAATATACCTTGCTGCACCAAGATCCTTCATTTAGAACTTAGCAGACAACTGAGACTTAAGATCAGAAATCATTAGCTTGCTATTTCCTATGAATGACATATCGTCAACATAAAGAGCAATAACAAGCACTTGATCACTTTCATCTTTATAGTATACACAGTGATAAGATTTTGATCTCACAAAGCCTAAAGATAATACATAGGTATCAAATTTCTGGTACCACATTCTAGGTGACTACTTTAACCCATACAGAGACTTCTTTAATTTGCATACCAATTTTTCTTTACCTTTCTCAACAAAGTGCTTAGGCTGGGACATATAGATTTCTTCTTCAAGATCACCATGAAGAAATGCTATCTTCACATCCATCTATTCAACCTCTAAGTCATAAGCTGTTGCAAGTGACAATAGAAATCTAATGAACGTTAGCTTTGCTATAGGAGAAAAGATTTCCCCATAGTCAATTCCCTCTACCTGGGAATAACCCTTTGCAACCAGTCGTGCTTTGTATTTTTCTACACTGCCATCCAGAACAATCTTTTTCTTAAATACCCATTTATAGCCCACAAGTTTTCTGCCTTTAGGCAAGGGCACCAGACTCCAGGATTTATTTTTATCTAATGATGCCATTTCTTCCTCCATGGTTTTCAACCAAGAATCTGAATCAGACATTTTAATTACCTCCTTTATAGTCCTAGGCTCATTAGTACTAGAAATCAAGTCATAGGCACAAGTAGAATCAATTAATGATAACCCATACCTATCTGGTTGTTTCCTTTCTCAGGTTGACCTCCTCATAGGCTGAGGCTAAGGTTCATCTTCTTCATAGCTTTCAGAACTGCTTGAGCTCTCGTCAGTTTCAGGTACGTTTTGAATCTTCAATTCCTCTTTCTCTAGTGTAGGAGGAATTGCTGCTACATCCTTACTGTTTTCTGACTTTGTCTCTGATTGCAGATCCAAGGTGGAAGGTTTCAGCTCATGAAAGATTACACTTCTGTTGTATACAACCTTCTTTGTAACAGGATTCCAAAGCTTGTATCCTTTAATGTTAGCACTATAGCCAATAATATACACTTAACAACCTTGTTGTCCAACTTAGATCTTTTTACATCTAGTACATGTGCATATGCTTCACAGTCAAAGACTCTAATATGTCTAAGAGAGGGCTTCTTACCAGACCAAACTTCCATAGGTGTCTTATCAACAAGAGTAGAGTTTGGAGACCGATTAACTAAGTAACATGCAATACCAGTAGCTTCAGCCTAGAACTTTTCTTCCAAACCAACACTACTAAGCATACTTCGTGCTCTCTCCATCACTGTCCTATTGAACCTTTCTGCAACTCCATTCTGCTGTGGAGTGTAAGGTGTAGTCTTGTGTCTTTTGATTCCATGGTCTTTATAGTATCTTTCAAATTCATCAGAACAAAATTCACTGCCATTATTAGTCCTTAAGCATTTTATTGTTTTACCAGTCTAATTTTCAACAAGATTTTTAAACTCCTTAAATCGACTGAACACTTCGATTTACTTTTCAAAAAATATATAAATGCTCTTCTTGAATAATCATCAATGAACGACACATAGTATCTTGATTTAGACAAAGAAGGAACATCTACTGGACCAAACACATCCGAATGAATATAGTCTAACAAAATAGAAGTTTTATGAGGACTGTCATAAAATGAAACATGATGCTGCTTTCCATATATATAGTGTTCACAGAATTCAAATTCTAGATTACAGTCTTCAAGCCCCTCAACCAGGTTTTTGTTCTTCAATATTTTTAAACCTTTTTCTCCTATGTGGCCTAACCTATGATGCCAAAGCATAGTCTTTTCTGTAGGAAGTTTTACTTCCGTAGAGTTTACATAATTAGGGACAATTTCCTCTTTACCTCCATGAGAAGCTTTCAGTGACTTCGAAGAGACACTGTTACAATGAACAGCTTGTGCATCCAGCTTGTACAGGGTACCAATTCGAGCACCTCTAGCCAACACCATTGAACCTCTAGTCATCTTGCAGCAACTCCCTGAGAACAAGACTTGTACTCTGATATCATTTAGCTTATTGACAGAAAGTAAATTTTGAGCCAGACCTGGTATGTGCATAACATCATTGATCCCCTTTATTCTGCCATCAGGGAATTGGATTCTGATTCTTCCACAGCCAACAATTTCCAAGGTTGAATCACTCGCCAAGTACACCTTTCCACCATCATATTCTTCATACTTTGTAAACCATTCTCTGTGAGATGTCATGTGGAATGATGCTTGAGAATCGATCAACCAGACATCATCTGATGCCTGAGTAGCCAAGGCTACAATGAAGGCGTCACCATCACTATGAGAAGAACCATTATCGAAATATCCTTTCTTCTTATTTTTCTCCTCTTTACAATCCTTTCGAACATGACCAGGTTTCCCATAGTTCCAACACTTCACCTTGGACTTCTTGCCAGGAGACTTTGATCTCCCCTCTGATTTTGATTTGGAATTCTTGTCCTTCTTCTTGCCTTTCTCCTTTGACCTTCCTCTGATAGCAAGAGCCTCCTTCACCATCTTAGAAGATTTTCTTCTCATTTCTTCTGACAGCAAAGAACCAACAATATCTTCCATTTTGAAACTGGATGTTGTACTCTTAATAGCCATCACTAGATGATCCCATGAGTCTGGCAAAGAACATAATAAAAGCATACATCGATCTTCTTCAATCTTTACACCAACAGATGTTAATTGTGTGAGCAACATGTTAAATGCATTCAAATGATCAGCTACAGCCCCTCCTTCCTGCATTCTCAAAGAGTAAAGCTTCTTTCTCAGGAATAGCTTATTCACCAAAGATTTCCCCTGATAAATAGACACCAGTCTCTTCCACAAGAGAGAAGCAGACTTCTCTTCATGCACATTGAGAAGAACTGAGTCTGCCAATCAGAGCCTTATCAGCCCCTTCGCTTTCCTATCTACAAAGTCCCATTATTCTTGCTTCATGCCTGTAGGTTTAGTTCCAGACATAGCAAGCCAAAGGTCTCGATCTACTAAGAGATCCTCCATCTTGAGTTTCCACAATTCAAAGTTACTGCCATTGAATTTCTCTATTTCAATCTTCCTAGAGGAACTAGACATCTTAATCTGTAAATAGAAATAACAATCTCTACAAAACTTTGATTGAACAGTATTGACTCAAAAAACCCAATATACCCCCAAGGATAACACAACTGGCCAGGCTCTGATACCACTTGTAAGGAAAATTAGATGTGGAAAACAATTTTCCTAATGTCAATACCTTAGGAAAGAATGCAGATGTACCTTTAATTTTTCAATTACAATCAAATTGAGATGTACTATGAGACAGATTACAGAAATAGAGTATTTAGACAAACACACATGAACACCAGATATACGTGGGAAAACCCTTATGGGAGAAAAACCCACCACACCAAGAGAAATCACTTTGTATTACAGTAATCAAAGTTACATACAATTATAGACTTATCTTTCTGGTTTTAGCCTATAATGTTTGAGGCACATATTTCCAACAAGAGGGTGGGATAGAGTGGGAGAGGGTGGGAGAGAGGGTGGAAGAGAGAGGGAGAGAGTGGGAGAGGGTCCGATATTTTAACATTTGCCATGACATACGCATGATACGGAGCATTCGTGACTCATTTTATTATTCCGACATTTAATATTTATTACATGACATTTTGATAAAGTGATGCCTGGCGATATTTTGATGATGACATTTTATTATTTTGATGCACATTGGCGATGACGCATTATTTATTATTTTATGATGCATGACATGGAACATAAATGATGGACATGATGATGACATGACATGATGATAAGTGATGATGACCTGATATGATGATGATGATGGCGTGATGATGATGTGACATACGTGACGTGATGATGATGATGACAAGATGCTTGATGCGGCGTGACATGACCGTGATAGCGACATTATTTATTGATGATGACATGTGATGGGCGATACGATGCATTTTACGGCGTGACATTTTATTATTTAATATTTCGACATTTGCCTTTATTTATTATTTATGATCAAGATGATGATGATGACATTTATTTATTATTCGGGATATTTGATGACATCCAGCATTATCGATGGGCAAGATGGCGACGGAATATTATTTTACGACATATTTACATATGATGCATGACGCGATGATGCATTATTTATCTGGCGAACATGACATTTATTACGATAAGGCGACATTTTATTACGATGACATTGAACCAAGATGGCCACAAGATATTTTATTATTTTATTATTTATTACGACGGCATTTTATTATTGATGATGACATTTATTATTTATTATTTTATACGCGACATTATTTATTGATGGCAAAGACGCGACGATGCATGATCCATTTATTATTATCGACATTAAAACGCATGATGACATTATTTTATTGATGACGATGACATTATTTATTAATCTGGACATTAAACATGCATTTTATTGATGATGATGATGACATGCAAAGATGATACGCCGGTTTTATTATGATGACATATTATTTATTATGATGATCAGATGATGACATATTTATTACCCATGATGACGTGATGACGTGATGCAAAATATCGACATGATGATGATGATGACATATGATGATATTTAAGATGATGGGCGACGCGGATTATGATGGGCGACGTGATAGCGTGATGACGACGTGAAGAGGTGGAGAAAGAGGGTGAGGGAGAGTGGAGAGAGGAGGAAAGAGAGAGGGAGGGAGAGGGAGGAGAATGGAGAGGAGAGAGGGAGGAGAGGGAGGAGTGGAGAGAGGGAGGAGGGAGAGGAGGGAGAGAGTGGAGGATAGGAGAGTGGAGAGGAGGGAGGAAGAATGGAGAGAGAGAGGGTGAGGTCAAAGAAGGGAACAAGGAGGGAGAGAGGGAAAGGAAGAGAGGGAGGAAGGGAGGGGAGGATGGAGGAGACTGGGGAGAGAGAGATAATAGTAATATGGAACATAAATAGTGGATGGAATATTATACATAATAATATGCATAAACAAAAAAGAGATTATCATAAATT